>JAECUM010016428.1:0-63249 GCA_016617855.1 Megalonaias nervosa | reverse complement strand
AAAAAAAAAAAAAAAAAAAAAAAAAAAAAAAAAAAAAAAAAACCCAACAAAAAAACAAAACAACAAACAAATGATTGCAAATAATGTAAGGATGTGTCCAAAGAAATTTGAGACGATATTCCTTTATGTGGATCTTATCAATGTGAGCAAAGTTCTTGTGAATATCATATTAGATGCCCTTTTATGTGTTTGTGATTAGACATTTGTATCTTCATGTTCACATTATCTTTATGTTCTCGAGATAGTTTTCATTTCATATAAACTGTTTTCTCTTGTTGCAAAGAATTGTACCTAGTTAAAATCATAAGCAATATCATTTAACTCATTAAGTTTAGTGAGTCATCACATATCATATTGCTTATTAAGTTTAGTGAGTCATCACGACTATAAAGATAAAAGGGCCAAGTGTTAGAATCTATTTTGTTAGATTGTATTGTTTATTCTCTAGGACGTATGATCATATGCCTTTTGAAAACACTACTTTGCCAAAACGTTTTATCACTAACTTCAGATTTCACTTGGTTATCTGCAGTGTACCTTCAAGCAACCACTCTGAACTTTGTTATTTCTTGAATTGGAATATTTTATATTATTGCTGTGCTTAAACATTTTACCACAAAATTTCATATTTGAATACTTTATCAACAGTGTACCATCCAGTGGGATATTCATCGCAAACTTCACATTTGAATGGGTAATATCCTGTATGTATAATCATGTCCCCTCTACATTTAAACATTCTGTCAAAAATTTAACATTCGAATGTTTTTCTCCAGAATGTAATTTCATGTGTCTCCTCAAATTACCGCTTAAACTAAACGTTTTATCACAAGCTTCACATTTGAATGGTCTATCTCCAGTATGTATCCTCGTGTGGATGTTCAAATGACTCCTCCGTGTAAACATTTTATCACAAACTTCACATTTGAAAGTGTTATCTCCTGTATGTATTATCATGTGGCTGTTCAAATTAACCCTGTGTTTTAACATTTTATCACAAACATCATATTTGAATGGTTTATCTCCAGTATGTATCGTTATATGCCTCTTCAAATCAGTTTTCTGAATAAACATTTTATCGCAAACTTCACATCTGAATGGTTTATCTCCAGAATGTATCATCATGTGTTTCTTCAAACTACCACTTTCACTAAATGTTTTATGACAAGCTTCACATTTGAAAGGTTTATCTCCAGTGTGTATCATTATGTGCGTCTTTAAAGCACTGCTATGCCTAAACCTTTTATCACAAACGTCACATCTGAATGGTTTATCTCCAGAATGTATTCTCATATGTGTCGTGAAATGACCACTTTCACTAAACATTTTATCGCAAACTTCACATATAAATGGTTTATCTCCAGAATGTATCGTCATGTGTCTCTTCAAAATAGCACTTTCACGAAATGTTTTATGACAAATTTCACATTTGAAAGGTTTATTTCCAGTATGTATTCGCATGTGTTTCTTCAAATTACCATTTTCACTAAACATTTTATTACACACTTCACATCTGAATGGTTGATCTCCAGTATGTACCCTCATGTGCATCTTTAAAACACTAATGTACATAAACATTTTATTACAAAATTCGCATTTGAATGGTTGATCTCCAGTATGTATCCCCATATGACTCTTCAAATTTCTCCTATGTGCAAATATTTTATCACAAACGTCGCACCTAAACGGTTTATCGGCAGCATGCATCCTCACGTTACTATTCTGATGTCTAGCCGCAGAACGAGGTCAAAAACGTACGCAAGCCAAAACTATAATATTGGGTTTTGGAATGAGAGAAGAAAAGCGTCTGTTTCTACAAACATGTCTATATTCTATAGTATACATGTCATGACTGACTTGCTTGTCAGTTCTACGTCTGGCATCCTATAGGCCTACCTCAGCCTTATCTCAGATCTCAAAGTTGCTGATTCAGCATTGCGAAAGTATATATTACCGTATAGCGCTGTTTCTTGAACACTACATCCCTGACCCTTTCTTTCAGATTTAAAACTGGCGTGTTTAAATTGCAAATCAGTTCAGTATGTTTTGAACTAATTATGATGATAATAATTCATGAATAGAAATTCACATAATACAAATTCATGAGTCTAATCAAATTTGAGTCTTGATTTTCTGATATTGTACCAATTAGTCAACTTAGAACTGGGTAAAGTAGTTTACAGTTCTCACGGTTTAGTCCAAATAATGCTCAGGGTTTTGATTAGAAATGAAATTCACCATGATAAACTGAATTGCTATTTGATGTGATACAGATGTTATTATTAGTAACTAGATATACACAACAGTTTACGGTTATAACATACTACACTATTTATAATTTAAACAGCAGACAAGAAGATGAATGTGGTAAAGCTTCTAAAAGTTTGGCATTTTATTCTGCACACACATAATCCTTTAGGTAGTGTGGTGGTTTTCTGACTCATGAGGATCGTCTTATTCTGACGTTGGATATGTGTCACATACATCACCATCCTCTGTTTAGATTTATTGCAATATATGTCTTGTCATCGGATGGTGGAATATGGGTTGAATTTTTTACGGTCTTCAAGAATGACCAATTTCATGTAATCTGATGGTCTTGTCTTCTCTCTGTTATCATTTATCCCTATTTGTTGACAAGTTCATATGTTTTGGGGTAGAATGGAGTTGCCAACTTGTCTCCCATTTCTTGTTTTATGAGAACAGTTTCCAACTTTCAAATCTGACTTCTTACCTTTTTCTAATTTGATAAACATAGCTCTTCATCTTTTCCTTTTTCTCAGTATCGGTTTACATAATTTTGTTGTCGTTTGATTTGATTTCTATGCTGTTATGTATATTTAATTTAGTTGTATGTTTGTTAGTTGAAAATTTTCTTTTATTTCATTACATTAATGTAACATTGTATGCTAGACTTGACCGTGTCCAAAAGTGAGATCCTTTCTGCGTGACCTTATTGACTTTAAAAAAAAAAAAAATTATTTCATTTTGTGTCAACATCTAATACATAACTAAATTATTCTGTATGTTGGGGCTTGTAGTGAGTTTTATTCCGGACTTTATATTATTAGGAATTGTGTCTTTAATTCTTGTATTAGTTTTGGGATTTATTACGCAATACCTTAATTTCTTTTCTTCTCATTTTCACTTTGTATTCTAGGGAAATAAATTATTTGTTAACGTTTACAAAGCTTGCTGTCATTCACTCTTTTTGTTACTTCTTTTAAGAACATAGTATACAACTTTGACAGTAACTCTCTACTTACTTGTCAATACCATGTAACCATACTTTTCCTCTCTACGGCGGTTCGATATTCTTCTCCTGTCTCTTGGAGAGTTTCGAAAATGTCGTTCAATTCCTCTCCTGCATAGTGTAAAAGGAGTGCACATCGACACATGGCGGGAAAATGGGCAAACTTGCTGCCATTATCACAGATGTAGACTTACACTGCATATGTAAATACGACAGCAAGTCTGTAATAATTCTCTGAGTAGAATGACACAACTGTCTTTATTCTTTCCTTGTTATCCCCAGCTTTTTTAAGGTATACCCTCGTTGCCACTGTAATGTTTGGGTTTAGTAATGAGAGAGGAAAGGATCTGTTTCCACAAACACATGCTTATTTCTCAGCATGCATACTATAAGCGACTCTCTAGTCAGTCATACATCTAGCATCTTGTATGTTAGCCTTATATCAGATCTCAAAGTTGCTGATTCAGCAGTTTGAAAGTCTATATTACCGTATAGCACTGCTTCTAGAACAGTACAAAAATGTACCCAAGTCTAAACATACCCAAATCAAAATGTACCCAGATGAAACAAGGCCCAACAATATGCAAACATTTTATCCCAAACTTCACACTGACTTTTATTTTGGACTTTATATTATTAGGAATTGTGTCTGTATTTCTTGGATTATTTTGGGATTTATTCGCAACACCGTAAGTTCTTTTTTTTTCTTCTGATTTTCACTTTGTATTCTAGGAAAATAAATTATTTGTTAACGTTTACAAAGCTTGCTGTCTTTCACTCTTTTCTGTTACTTATTTTACGAGCATATGTATACAGCTTTGACAGTAATCCTCTACTTGCTTCTCAATACCAGGAAACCATACTTGCCCTCTCTACGGCGGTTCAATATTCTTCTCCTTTCTCCTGGAGAGTTTCGAAAATGTCGTTTAATTCCTCTCCTGCATAGTGTAAAAGGAGTGCACGTCGACATATGGCGGGAAAATGGGCAAACTTGCTGCCATTATCACAGAGGTAAACTTATATTACAAATGTAAACACGACAGCAGGTCTGTAATAATTCTCTGAATAGAATGACAAAACTGTCTTTATTCTTTCCTTGTTATTCCCAGCCTTTTTAACGTATAACCTCGTCGCCATTGTAATCTTTGGGTTTTGTAATAAGAAATGAAAGGATCTGTTACCACAAGCACATGCATCTTCCACAGGATACTTACTATAAGCGACTTTCTAGTCAGTCCTATATCAAGCATTTTATATGTTAGCCTTATCTCAGATCTCAAAGTTGCTGATTCAGCTGTAGGAAAGTCTATATTACCGTATTGCACTGCTTCCAGAACACTACACAAATGCACCCAAGTCTAAACATACCCAAATCAAAATGTACCCAGATGAAACAAGGCCCAACAATATGCAAACATTTTATCCCAAACTTCACACGTGAATGTCTTATCTTCCCTTATGCATCCTCGTGTGACTTCTAATGACTAAGCCTGGAAGCAGGTAAAAAAATACCGAAGTCAAAACGTACCTATGTCTAAACATACTGAAGTCAAAACGAACTCAACAGGACAAAAAGTACTCAAGACAAAACGTACTCAAGTAAACAGAGTACCCAAGTGTAAACATACCCTCGTGAAAACGTACCCAAATAAAGCATGGCCCAACACATTGAGGTTCGGACATTTTTTATTTTAGTTTATATGTGGAAGCTTATGCATATCGGTAGATACTACTGAGTAAGTTGTGAATGGCGGGATTTAGATTGCTCTTGTTTGAAAATCTTAGAAAATATACCTTGATTAATGTAACAAGATCTGAGCTCTTTGAAAGTACGTTTGATACTGAGAGCCCTTTAAGTCTTGAATAAGTCAGCACGGTAATATAATGGGTGTACTTTGCAAATTCCGTCTGTAAATGATGCAAAATAAAGATGGCAAACTGGATGGATGGACTGATGGATTGATCGATAAGAAAATAAGATAACGTCAAAAAGAACACTTGTAAATTTGACCTGGTCTATGAAAAAGGGAAAGTGCAAAATATAAATTGTATTGCATCAAACAGGGAGACTTTATACTGCAAAAGATAAAATATAACAGATTTGCTCGAAAATTGAAACAATATACACTACAAAAAAATATATATGTTTTATAATTCCAGGTACATATGTAGCAGTGGTTCGTGGATCCATCCCACTGACTAACATAGCAACATTTTACTTTGCAGTTCCTGTAGGTAGTAGACATGTATAATTCGAATATATCTCCTGGACTTATACAATTGTTATTATCTTCGGCCCGTATATCCACCCTTGATAAATTGAATTTTCAGTAAAAAGAAGAAGGAAAACATCGACTTATTGTTATTTATATACTTTATATATATATATAAAGTAGTTATTTTAAAAAGACCTCCGTACTTAAGTGCACCGGCAAAGAAAATATTCGTCGAAATCCACGTACAAAATCAATAACCTGGAATATTAATCAACAACACGATTATTACAAGAAATAAAACAATAACATCCGAAAGTTTCATCTTTGAATATGTTCCTGTTACAAATGGGGGTTTATATTAAAAAAAAGTAAATTTTGGAGATCATCTAGAAAATGCATCTCTCTTTAACAAAACATCAATCAGTCATCGAGCATGGATACGTGTCTACAAGTTTCTTGAAAGCTGGTCTGTAGTCGTGGTGGCGCTTGATATTGATCCTGGTACTGATGTATTTTCTTTAGTTTTCTGACATATTTTCTTCACTGGTATATTCTTAGTTTTCTTTCAAAGATCAGTCTCATCTGAACATTTACGTATGACTCCGTATGATATAGCTTCCAGATCAGAAGGTATAATGGCAGTGTCCGACATGATCTGACGTTCAACCTTCTGTGCCAGCCTGGAGAGAAAAAAAAAAAAAAAAAAATAAAGGAATACTTTTCTTTCTCGATAATGAAATGGATCTTAAGAACTAAAGCTGAACTGAGACATTTAAATTTAACAAAATAGTGACCGTGTCTTTTAGGAAGTTTCAATGCCTGACACTACAGGTTTATTTCAAAATTTTTTATTTTTAAAATCCTATTTTGTATATAAAATATTTTAATACCTACAACATCATTAATTGTTCTGATTGATTGCCATTAAATACTTCAGTCATCTAGTTGCTATTCATTGTTGGTAAGATTAATAATTAGCATTAGCACAATGATCAAAGCAATGAACTTGGTGAACATTATGATAATAACAGAATCATGTAATCGCTGCTCATTATCAATAGAGGACAAAGTTAGTCTCTATTTAGGAGGATTATTGCAGGTGCGTAATTGCATTTTTGAAGTGCACCTGGTCTGATTAATGTAAACGTTGGTAGGAATACGTGGATTTTATTGAGGCTAAAATCTGTATATTATTCGTTTAAATCGCTAGTGTTTAAAACAATGACACGCAGAATAAAATTATCACTGATGACTGAAGCCGATCAGCCTCAAAAAGCATCGGGTGATAGTGAAAAATGACCCAAATTATTTTGATTCAGTCTATGTGTGAGATTTTATATATATATATATATATATATATATATATATATATATATATATATATATGCAATGCAATGCAATGCAAAATTATAATTAATCTTGTAGACAATGTTAAAATAGGTTAAATTTGGGGATGGTAACGTGTTGATTTTAATGGTAAGTTTTGACTCGGGTACGTTTCGGCAGTTCTAGGTACGTTTTGATATGGACACGTTTTGTTCAAGGTACGTTTTGACTTGGGTACATTTTAGCTGTAGCTCATAGGTCCTACTTCTTCCAAGCCGTTAATCACAAACTTTACATTTGAATGGTACAGCTACAGGATGCATTCCCACGTGCACCTTCAAATCACCAATTCGGGATAAATACTTTACCACAAGCTTCATATTTGGATGGTTTATCGCTAATAGGTATCCTCCTGTGTATAATCTAAATATGAAAAATAAGCATCACCAACACGTAAAATCTGTGACTGGATACTCTTTATAACTTTATCAGACTGAATTCAAATTATTGTTTACGTCATTAAATACATATGTTTCCAAAGAAATTAACGTTATAAGCAAAATGACATACACAGCGAGATCCTAGTTTGGATGGCTCACATACGTTCTCTCAAGTCTTCAATGCATAAAAAGCGAGAGGAAATAACACAAAATTACATAAAACTGGATCATTAAGAAACATATATCTCTACTGAAAATTATACCGGTAAAACTATTTCACTGAAGTCCTAAATTCAACTTTCTAACTCATTACATGGAATGTTGGAGGTTTCGCACTTCTAACATCATTCTTGGGCTAGTTCTGATCTGTGCTTGTTTTAATGCCATTTCTTGTGAACAAGTTTGACATATTTCATTGGTATTTATTCATTTTATTTGGACAGTAGTAAAGTAACTATTGATTTAATGAGGCAGATAAAACTCTCACCACCCTCAAAACAAATCTGTGTTGATCCTGATGGTCCATTTTTGGTTCTAAATTTACGTATACATAACATCAAGAATTATTTGCAGACACTCCTGTGAGCAACACATCTATGTATATTTTAGACACTTATCGGCAGTTCTTGCATGAATGGAGAATCCGTCGGTTGAAGGGTCCTTTGGCTGTTGTATAGACTATTTCAAGATTAGATCCTATATTTGACGGCGTGTAAACCACGTCGAATAACACATCCCTTTGTCATGTGGCCATTTTAAATTTTCTGGCTTAATACTAGATACGGGGAAGTGTCAAAACCGTATGCCGATGTATTCGGGACAGATTAGTATGATGCACAATTGCACATTTTAATGAACACACACCATCAGCCCCACAAATCTTCAATTAGTATCAATGCAGTTTTGAGAGCACTGCTTTAACACACTAGTATTTAATACGTAGTAAATTGGTTTATAGCATGATCTAAACTTTTTCTTCAATGTTGTTTTCGAAAGTCCTTCAACAGCATTATTTTACAATGTCAACAATGTGGAGAACGCAAGGAGGATGCCATAACTATAGTTCTGTTACGATGTAATTTTTATGAATGTTTAGAATGTATGATTCTTGGAGCTCTAAGTGGAATTCATATAATTTTAATAAAAGTATGATTTTTGGAATTGTAATTTACATTCACATAAGAAAGAAAATGATTGTTAGAATTTCTGTATTAACTGATTGTACAACAAAGACTTCAGTACTTCAGCTATGTATTGTACAATAAGCAGATGCTATTATTCATTGTATATTGTGGTTCTACGCCAGCTTCATTATAAGACAACAGATGTATTTAATAAACTATATCCATTACAAGCTATGATTTACGAATTCGCAGACACCGATGTAAACAAATGCTAGTCAGGGTCTGAGTGTACATAGTGCGGTTCTGACCAAGCCAGGTATTATTGTAGCATGAGGGTCATGCGTGATCCAAGGATAAAGTGAAGCTGGAGATTGTAAGGCATGCCTGAATAGAAATCACTCTATATACACTATGCCCCCACGGCTTCGTGAGGTATTGCCATACACTAAGACCTCGACATCCTGTTTGTCAGGTAAGAATAATGTAATTAGTTATAGTTAAAGATTTTTCTGTGAAACACGTTTAGAGAGTATTTCACGCGCCTCTGGAAAGCTTGTAACATATTATTATTATTATTATTAGTAGTAGTAGTAGTAGTAGTAGTATTACTATACAATATGAATGTTTAAGTATAACGTTTCTTGGATTGTTTAAATTTATTTAGAATTTGTGTTAATTTAGAATATTAAGCTTGGTTTATGTAGATATGGTTTACTACCAACATCGTGCTACAAATAATTTATTTAGAAATGAAATACCTTCGAAATTACAAGAAAAAATATTCCAGTTTAAAATTAAGATTTAATAAACTGCATTGATTAAAAATATCCTTGGTATTGATTTGTAATATGTTACTGGAGCTTTTTTGCACCATTGTCAATTTATTTGGTTTTTAATTCTCAAATACAAAAATTATAGAATTGTGTGAAGTTGGTTGGCTCTAATTAAATGAAACATTTTTATTATATATTTTAAATGTATTGTGTGTAATTTGTCTTCTATATCTAGCATAGTTTGTTTAATTTTATTTTAAAAATTTATAAAACAAAATTGCTGTGGTACACTTAGACCACGACCTCCTGTTTTGCAGTTCGAACCAAATACCTCTTTGCACATATTTGCGATGTAATACATATATCTAGAGTGACACCGGTTAAGGAAGTCAGAATTACATCTTTCGCTTCTTCTCTTTCGATCTACGACCACAACAACATGGGAAGAAGAATCATTTAACAGTTCCCATTAGCATTTTTTCGTGAAAATTGGTGGAGATCCTTTTTAACTGGAAAACAAACTATCATGAAGTCAGGTGTCACTCCACAAAGACTTAACTCCTCTTTTGTGATTTTCTTACCTTTCGCCCATAAAAAGGGACAGTTCTTAACATCAGCACCAGGAACATCATTGCGAGAAGTAACACAATTACCATTGCGATAATTTCCAGCAGCAACAGATACACAGCCGGCGAGAATTCTTCGTTCAGTAACACCTGAAATCTCCGACATTTCCATGCATACAGTATCAACATCTAGCCCAACCCCGAGTTCGAGCTCCTTGCCACCCAGGCTGTGATACCTCTATCCATACCCTAAACATAGATTTCCATGGGTCCAAGAGCGACATCTCCGCCAGGCCCAAGTCAACGACAACCGCATTGACAGTTTCGTGTCAAATGATAGTGACTTTAACTTTTACAGTTTGAGCTCTTTCAGAATTAAAGTGTATTGTTTACGATTCATTTCATATACAATTCGTTTCATAGGGAGAATATTTACAGACTGTGGTAATTCTCACACAGGTATGTTTTTGCTATATTATATTTTGTTCTTGAAATACAAAATTACAAGGTTAGTGCGTCAATATCGAAATATTTCCAAATAACTTATCCAATTTATGCTGAATGTAATTTTTTTGTTTATTAACAATGGTTTTTCTATACCTATTGCAGTAGCATTCATTGCAGTTGCTAAGGTTTCTACTATAGAGAGTGTGAACGAACATACAGACCTTAAATTGCTTTCCATAGAGTAAGCTTTTCCATCAGAATTTTTCTTACTGAAATTCGAAACCACCGTGTGTATGTTTCGTTACTAACGCATATAACAATGTCTTACCTTATTTGCCTATGTTAGGGTGAATTGTAATTTCGCCTAGCTGTGTCACACATATTGATCCAGATGTTTTGCTTGTCAGCCCAATGGGGTTCGATAATTTCAATGAGGTTTTTGTCTCATGTGTTTCATATGAGTCATATGAATTTCTCGGCGATAACGCCATAGAAACTGCATTAATGCCTTCAAACCAGTCAGAAGAGGTGCTTCCTTCTCTGGTTTGGCAACATCAATCGATGTTGTCGTGTTGTTCATTATATACGCATATACGTATGCTTAAATGATAAAATAGTCGGGTGTCGGAGCAATTGCTCGTCACTGAGTTGTGTGAATCTTGATATAGCTCTCATAAGACATGAGGAGCTATCAGCAAACGGTCAATATTTGGGTCAACTTTGAGACGATAACGGCGAGACATTTTCTTCCACGCATCAAGGTAGTTTCGGTGGTACATTTCACGGTTGCAACCACACCGAATAAGTTTTACGATTATGATATCTTTACTGTACTGCTCTCAGGTTAGCTTTGATACGTTTTGTATCTGATACACGCGCATGTCAAAGTCAGATTGAAAGTTAACTGACTTCATTTTTATTAGGGTAGCACCAACACAAAACTAAAATTCGTACTTTTCTTCCTCTTCATTCATATTTGATGCCACTCACTCTTTGAAAATACTTTAACTCACTGTCTGCACATATTTCTCTTTACTGATATTCTGTATGCAATAGAAAGATACACTCAATGTCGGCTTATCAGTAACGTTCATAAGAATGAGAATTCTTTTTTTCCACAATGTGTTGAATCAAAATAACAACAGTAGTCACACTTAGATATGTTCCGCTGATGTTGTATAAAGAAAAGTAATATAAAATTAATAACTAAAAAATAGCAAAATAATATACAAAAGAAAAATAAAGAAAACAAGAACTGCATGCTTAGAAAAATAGTTGCTATAATCGGCTAACAGGCTTGTATATATGTATTTTGGTCATATTGTATTTTTCATGACTTTTGCTATCTCATTGTATTTTTCGTATCGAGCCTCGAGGACTCGGCTTAAGTATCCAGGAGGGTATTGTTACGATGTAATTTTTAGGAATTTTTAGAATGTATGATTTTTGTAGTTGTAATTGGAATTCATATAATTTTAATAAAAGTATGATTTTTGGAATTGTAATTTACATTCACATAAGAAAGAAAATGATTGTTAGAATTTCTGTATTAACTGATTGTACAACAAAGCCAACAGTCCTACAGCTATGTATTGTACAATAAGCAGATGCTATTATTCATTGTATATTGTGGTTCTACGCCAGCTTCATTATAAGGCAACAGATGTATTTAATAAACTATATCCATTACAAGCCATGACTTACGAATTCGCAGACACCGATGTAAACAAATGCTAGTCAGGGTCTGAGTGTACATAGAGCGGTTCTGACCAAGCCAGGTATCATTGTAGCATGAGGGTCATGCGTGATCCAAGGATAAAGTGAAGCTGGAGATTGTAAGGCATGCCCTATCATGGTAAAGCCGTCGTCTAGCAGAATAGAAATCACTATATATGCACTACGCTCCCACGGCTTCGTCAAGAATTGCCGTACACTAAGACCTCGATTTCCTGTTTTCCAATTTGATCCCGTACTTCTTCGCACATATTACCGACGTAACAGCTATATAGCTAGAGTGACACCGCCTAAAGGGGCTAGAATGACATCATCCTTCTCTCCCTCTCTTTCGATCACCATTTTATCATGAAAGTTCGTTCCGCACAGCATCGTTGATGATATCCGTGTCTAATTCGCTTCGTGCACAAAATATTTCAACACCGTTCGAATGGACAAATCTCATCAAACACATATTACATTCAATAAAAAAATATAACCACAGAACTTAACATGTATTTGTACGCTGTAAAATACTTTTGTATTTCTATTACTGCCAGTATTATAGCGATAATTAATAAAAATGTTCAATTACAATGTATTACGCTGTGGAAATCCAATTAATATAACGTACTATGTACAGATGAAATATAAATATTTCGATCTTATTCTTGAACCTCATACATAATTTTCGAATTTATAACTTTTGGATAGATTGTATCCAGGCAGTGAAAACGACACATTTCTTTTAATCGACTTTTTATTTTGAATTTACAATATTATTTAGCCTAAGTAAAAAAAATATTCTTTATTTTGTTGTTGTTGTTGTTGTTGTTTCATTGTGTGTTTATGTGTGATGGGTTGGGTACCGCCGTTTCTGAACGTCTGGATCTGTTGCATTTAGCCGATGAATCCTTCTTAAACAATTTCCTTACTAATTTAGAAGTAATAAGGACATCTTTGAGATTCCTATTTCTTTTATAAGCAAATGTAGAACTGCTTTTGTGATGTGATTTAATACTTACAAGATAAGAGCAAAAGATCCCAATTTTTTTTTTTTTTTAAATAATCTTATTTATATTAGGTAAATTTGGATGAAATAAGGAAAGAATGTTATTGTCTCCTTTATTCCTAATTTGACATTTTAGTGAACCAAGCAAATACCTTTTTGAAAGCAAATAATTGTTGACTGTACAATTTCTGTTTAAAAATTGTTGACCTAATTCTGTCAAAACTGTTCCAAAGGCATTATCAACAGAAATGATTCTTCTATAATTTTATGTTTCACTGCAAGGTATCCTGTCTTGTCATGAGTTTGATAGCATGAAGAATATTCCACATGACTTTATTCGATATGTCCATATATGATTTTGGATAACATGAAGAATATTCGACATCTCTGTATATGATTTTAGATAGTATGAGGAATATTCGACAAGTCTATATATGATTTTGTATAGCATGAAGAATATGCAACATGACTTCATTTGATATTGGATAGGATGAAGAATATTCAACATGTCTATATATGATACTGGATATCATGAAGAATATTCAACATGTCTGTATATAATGTTGGATAGAATGAAGAATATTAAACATGTCTATATATGATATTGGATATAATGAAGAATATTCAACATGTCTATATATATAATATTGGATATAATGAAGAATATTCAACATGTCTATATATGATATTGGATAGCATGAAGAATATTCACGATATTGATGAACATTTGTGTTTCTAATATGTAGCAAAGTAGACATGGCATTACCTTCATTCTTTTGACCTCTACATCCAAAAATGATACATTAATTTTATACACTCTGAATGTAAATTCAACTGAAGGGCGAATTATATGTAAATTGTATTTTAAGTAGTAGAGATCAATGACTCCAGATCCTAAAAATGTATCTAGAAATCTTAGCCACACATCTGGTTTCAAAAGGCGTATCTCAAAAAGTTATCTTTTAATTCCCACATTGACAGTAATGCAATCTGATCAAAACTAAATCTTCGTTGTCCTGGGTGAAGATCTGACGACGACCGCTTAGGGGTGATGTTCTGGTGAAATTTAAATTAGCCAATGGAAATGCAGCTTTGAAAATTTTAAAAGTGAATCAAATCGTTCGGTACACATTCATGCTCTTATCCACACTGCTCAGTCTCAAAACGCGAAGATATAAGATTTCATCTAATTGGCTGAACAAATTAGCGATTATGGTAATAACATAAGTTGGCAGCACATGACCCCTAAGCGCTCGCTGTCAGATTTTCATGTTTAACACTGAAAATCTGAGTTGAATCAGACTGACAGTAATGTACAATATATAAAGGAGTCATAGAACTACGCATTGCTGTATCTACTTTTGATATATAGTTCATATCACCAAATTGACGCTATAAATAAGACACAAAATGATCTTCAGAAAACCCAATTTTTAAAATTGAATTTTCCACCAATTTCTAAACAAACTCAAATCGAAGTAAACATCTTTAAATGAAATGACAAACATTAAGTAGGCTAAAACTCTACTCTCAATTATGAACAAAAGTCACTCACAAAGTATAAATTAAATATACATAACAAGAGTATGAATTGTGGGGTGAGATTATTAACAGGAACAATTTGAAACAAGGCGGAACAAACGAAACTACCGGAACAAAACTAGATAATACCGGAACAAGGGTTAAAACACAAATTAGATTTGATTCTGTAACTTGTTATACTGTTATTTCCATTAATTTCAGTTGGTTTTATACAGCTGTTGCTTTTTTTTTTTGTTGGTACTATTGTTACATTGTTGTGAGGGGCGCGATTATTTAGGGGCAGTAACTCTTATGTACTTCAAATGTATTAGTACTAAAATTACACTACACCATATATTATGATATATTAATCACAAACATTTAACTTTGTAAGTAGGATATATTGTTGAATCAGTTTGCAGCTACTACTTGCACAGTATAAGTTGGCATATTATGATTGTTTGCAATAGTGCTCATAAGCTGTTCTTATTGTTTAGCCACACTGCTCATTTTCTTGTGGAGTGAATGAAAACACGGTATTATAAAATAATAAGATTCATATTTTATTGCTCAGCATGTCAGAAGTCAAGTAAAACATAAAAACCCACAAACGAATATTTAAGAATTATACATACAACACAGAAAGTGATAAAATATGAAGTAATACAACCAAAACTACTGGGCTCTTATTGCATTCACATGGAAACAATATTCTAAGTTTAAATTTAGCACCTATTTTTAAGCCTTAATTCATCGTCGGTGTCAGTACACCTGTCTGTCTCAGCGTCAGTCTGTCTTTGACGTTTGCCGTCCGTGTTCGTCAGTTCACTGTCCTTTTCCTTTGACTAGGTTTCTTTCTCCTGTTCTTAGGTGCCACAGTTTTAGTTGTCCCATAATGAAATACTATATTTGCAGCATGGGAGTAATTCCCACACTACGCGTTGATTGTACCGTTTTTTCATAGAAGCGTCGATTGTCGGATTCTCCCTTACTTGACAGAAGTGTTAATTTTTTTCATGGACGCTTCTATCAATAAAAGGATGAAAGCGTTAATTTGTAAAAAGGACACTTCGTACCCTTTGTTGGATTCGACCCCTCCCCCGGCCTGCTGCTCATAGATTAAACGTTTGTCTTCGCCAAGGAACGTCTGTCCAGTACAACACAGCTTTTTTAAGTCCATCAGTTTGTTCATTAGTGTACAAAATGATTTGCTTGATCTCCTTAGAATAGATCGTATGAAGAGGTGGCTCCTACATACCAAGTTTTTAATTTCTGTTACATTACAATATTTATTATGTTATCACTGATATGTTCTGTTTTCCTTTATTTCTCTTTATTTTTGTCTCTAATTTGTTTGATACTTCTCGGACCACTTTACTCAGAGGACTTCTTTTCAAGTTTTGAAAAACAATGCTAGGTTTATTTGTTTTAAGGAGTCAGACATTTTGTACATTACAGGTGTAGGTGTAAGTATGTTTTCATCACAGGTGTGTTTTGAGTTTACATGGGGAGTTACCGTTCCGGTGGCCTAGTGGTTATAGCATCCGCTTCTGACGCGGGAGGTCGCGGGCTCGAACCCCGGCTGAGTCATACAAAAGACTTAAAAAACTTACTAACAGCTGCCTCGATTGGCGCTCAGCATTAAGAGGTTAGTGTTAGGACTGGTCAGGGTAGTGTGACTGGTGGGACATCATGCTAATAGTCTGTGGCATGATGTCACAATGATAGACATCACTATAAACTGCCACACTGCAGTCATTGTAGCGATATGACTGAAAAATTATTTAAAAATTCTAAATCGCACCTACCCACACTCCATGGGGAGTTAGACCTGACAATTTACCGATATATTCATGTAAAAAAAGACTGCCATCGGAAGTTAGCCATGTACCTCGTTTCTTGTAGCTAGCGTCAACTTTTAGAGAAGTGTAGTACCTTTGAAGAATTATTATATTGTCAGAAGCTGGCTGTTCGGAAAGAGGGACATGTTCCTTTTTAATAATTGTTCCATACACCACATTTCTGAGAATTATTTTACACAAACGAAGAAATAGTCTGTTAAACATACAGTATTGTCTCTGATGCAACTAATCAATTACCTGTAAAGAAAAAGAACTAATCTCCTGTAAAGAAAAAGAACGAAAAAGAAAAAGCAAATAATCACTAGAATATACCGAATACTAAAAATGCTAGAAATTGATGCAAAAAACATTGATCATATAGATATATCTTGTGATTATTTCGTATATATAGATGATATTAGTACAGAACCTTGTTTCACTTCTAAATTAATGTATACCTGTCTCGAATAAATCATAAAATATAACACCAAACTAATTTGAGATTAATTATATTTAACATATATGTCAGGAAACAATAAAATGGTGAGTATTTTCCACTGTTTATTTATTTTGTTCCGATACATTCGGCTTTTCCCGGAAATTTCAGTTTGTTCCGGGTTGTTCCGGTTAATAGCTGGACCGTGAGTTTTGTCTTCTTTTTGGACCTTTTACCGTGTTGCATTTTACTAATCAACATCGGACCCGAATGTCTGACACAAAGACAATGTTCTTGACTACATGGTTAATACAATGCATCCCATAAACCTTTGACATTTCTTCTTACTGCAGTGGGGCAGTAAAGTTTTAATGATCAAACTTAAATAGAAGCAAAATTAATTATACAGATAAATGGCAGACATTTCCAAAACAATACCGCACATTAATTCTACAAAAACAGTACTTAAGAAATTTCTTACCCATTTCCAAAACAATGAATGATACTCGATTTTGTATTACTTTATGTTTTGAAAGTTTTATATTTTTAACATTTGTTAGATGAAATATAAACCTTGAAAATAATAAAGATTATTTCCCTTTGTACATTAGGAAGGCAGAAACTGAGTTTTATTTTGTTCAAGCTTTGAAATTCTGTATATGTACATGAATCACTAATACAATTTAATGGAATATTTTTATAGAACTACTGTCCAATTATAAAATTATGTTTCACATTTTGAAATCAGAAATTTGGAATAAAATATTCCCCCCCCCCAAAAAAAATATAAAGAATTCATAACTGTTAACCCTCATGCCCGGAGACAAAAAAACCTCCCGATTTGGGGGTCGTTCCATGCCTACCTCCTGATCTCCTAAAACAGGGCCTGAAATTTTCACTTTTGTCTCACTTTTCCAGGACCAGATGGACTCTACAATTCCTAGGTCTGCATTAGCCAAAGACAGGTCGAACCACAAAGACTGACATGCATATATTTACTATAGTGCACTACCATAATGAACGACAGGTAAAGTAGCAAAGTTACTACAAATTTAAAATTTATACAACTACTTTATTGGTTATTAAATCATACAAATATTTTACTAACCATAATATATTTTAAAATGTTCAAATCACATGATCATTCCATCTATTGTCGAATCCTCTATGAATCTCAATGCTGTAGTTAACTAAAACATCAAGTTGAAATGTTCCCAAAATAAAAGACATCAAACACCCAAACAAAATAGAAAACATTTGCCATTCAAACATCTCTCAGTGAAGCAGATGGAAACACACACACACACACACACACACACACACACACACACACACACACGCACGCACGCACACACACACACGCACACGCACACGCACACGCATCAATCTATATGCAGTCTGTAGGCCCCAATGTAACAATTCACTTAGCGGGGAGTCTGAGTCTTGACTCCTTTCACACCCCATTTTAACTATTTCAATAGTTTTGCTGTCAAATATCTAAAATTGGATAGGAAAGGTCAGAGAAAACTCAGACTATTTGACAGATTATTCATCCTCAAATGAACCTTGCCTTGTCCATCAGTGTGTACAGTAAGTGACAAATGAACCTTGCCATGTCCATCAGAGTGTACAGTAAGTGACAAATGAACCTTGCCTTGTCCATCAGAGTGTACAGTAAGTGACAAATGAACCTTGCCATGTCCATCAGAGTGTACAGTAAGTGACAAATGAACCTTGCTGTGTCCATCAGAGTGTACAGTAAGTGACAAATGAACCTTGCCTTGTCCATCAGAGTGTGCAGTGAGTGACAAATGAACCTTGCCTTGTCCATCAGAGTGTACAGTGAGTGACAAATGAACCTTGCCTTGTCCATCAGAGTGTACAGTAAGTGACAAATGAACCTTGCCTTGTCCATCAGAGTGTACAGTGACAAATGAACCTTGCCTTGTCCACCAGAGTATACAGTAAGTAACAAATGAACCTTGCCTTGTCCTTCAGAGTGTACAGTAAGTGACAAATGAACCTTGCCTTGTCCATCAGTGTACAGTAAGTGACAAATGAACCTTGCCTTGTCCATCAGAGTGTACAGTGACAAATGAACCTTGCCTTGTCCATCAGAGTGTATAGTGAGTGACAAATGAACCTTGCCTTGTCCATCAGAGTGTACAGTAAGGGACAAATGAACCTTGCCTTGTCCATCAGAGTGTACAGTAAGTAACAAATGAACCTTGCCTTGTCCATCAGAGTGTACAGTGAGTGACAAATGAACCTTGCCTTGCCCATCAGTGTGTACAGTGGCAAATGAACCTTGCCTTGTCCATCAGAGTGTACAGTGAGTGACAAATGAACCTTGCCTTGTCCATCAGAGTGTACAGTAAGTGACAAATGAACCTTGCCTTGTCCATCAGAGTGTACAGTAAGTGACAAATGAACCTTGCCTTGTCCATCAGAGTGTACAGTAAGTGACAAATGAACCTTGCCTTGTCCATCAGAATGTACAGTAAGTGACAAATGAACCTTGCCTTGTCCATCAGAGTGTACAGTAAGTGACAAATGAACCTTGCCTTGTCCATCAGAGTGTACAGTAAGTGACAAATGAACCTTGCCTTGTCCATCAGAGTGTACAGTGAGTGACAAATGAACCTTGCCTTGTCCATCAGAGTGTACAGTGAGTGACAAATGAACCTTGCCTTGTCCATCAGAGTGTACAGTGAGTGACAAATGAACCTTGCCTTGTCCATCAGAGTGTACAGTAAGTGACAAATGAACCTTGCCTTGTCCATCAGTGTGTACAGTAAGTGACAAATGAACCTTGCCTTGTCCATCAGAGTGTACAGTAAGTGACAAATGAACCTTGCCTTGTCCATCAGAGTGTACAGTAAGTGACAAATGAACCTTGCCTTGTCCATCAGAGTGTACAGTAAGTGACAAATGAACCTTGCCTTGTCCATCAGAGTGTACAGTGAGTGACAAATGAACCTTGCCTTGTCCATCAGAGTGTACAGTGGCAAATGAACCTTGCCTTGTCCATCAGAGTGTACAGTAAGTGACAAATGAACCTTGCCTTGTCCATCAGAGTGTACAGTGAGTGACAAATGAACCTTGCCTTGTCCATCAGAGTGTACAGTAAGTGACAAATGAACCTTGCCTTGTCCATCAGAATGTACAGTAAGTGACAAATGAACCTTGCCTTGTCCATCAGAGTGTACAGTAAGTGACAAATGAACTTTGCCTTGTCCATCAGAGTGTACAGTGAGTGACACATGAACCTTGCCTTGTCCATCAGAGTGTACAGTGACAAATGAACCTTGCCTTGTCCATCAGAGTGTACAGTAAGTGACAAATGAACCTTGCCTTGTCCATCAGAGTGTACAGTGAGTGACAAATGAACCTTGCCTTGTCCATCAGAGTGTACAGTAAGTGACAAATGAACCTTGCCTTGTCCATCAGAGTGTACAGTAAGTGACAAATGAACCTTGCCTTGTCCATCAGAGTGTACAGTAAGTGACAAATGAACCTTGCCTTGTCCATCAGTGTTCAGTAAGTGACAAATGAACCTTGCCTTGTCCATCAGTGTGTACAGTAAGTGACAAATGAACCTTGCCTTGTCCACCAGAGTGTACAGTAAGTGACAAATGAACCTTGCCTTGTCCATCAGTGTGTACAGTAAGTGATAAATGAACCTTGCCTTGTCCATCAGTGTGTACAGTAAGTGACAAATGAACCTTGCCTTGTCCATCAGAGTGTACAGTGACAAATGAACCTTGCCTTGTCCATCAGAGTGTACAGTAAGTGACAAATCCAATACTTTCTCAGAAAAAAGCAGTCTATGTGCTGTGGTTTCAACAGGACAGAAATCAACTAGTTCTAGTCCCTCTGACATGGTGAATAACTCGTATTTTGTAAAGGCTTAGGGAATCAGAGTACTGATGATTGAGAGAAGTAGGTTTACTTACTATCAAGTAAGTAAACCTACTTCTTTCAATCATCAGTTCTTTGATTCCCTAAGCCTTTCAATCATCAGTTCTCTGATTCCCTAAGCCTTTACTTACCATCAACATTCGGACTGATGCAATGAATATGCTATATTTTTGTTTCATATGCTATTGTTGGATGAGTTATAAAACCTTTTTAATAACGCACTTGAACGATTGACTGATCCAGAGTATACCATGTACGCAGAACAAACATAGACAAACTCTTGTTATCAAAATGACCCCATGGTGAAATCTTTTCCAGCTGACCCTGGTAAGTCAGATAACGTTTATTTTGTATAATAATTTCAGCCCTTTCTGGACTTAGGATGTCTAAAGCCCTGCCATGCAACATGTCTTGTAGCAGACAAATTCCCCATGGTTGATTCTTGCTTTCTGCCATACTTAAACTCATAGAATCCATATCTGAATATATGGTAATCTGATGTTATTGATTCTTTGTTTTAGCTATCCAAGAAAATATTGATTGTCAAAGATCAAGGTTAGACTTATGATCAATAGATTTCATACTCAATTTGCAGATTTCCAGTCAAATTAACAAAACCATCGCTCACTATCAATGAACTTCCATTCGCATCTGTGCATTTTAATGGCTCTTTTCAGATGTTTATTGGACTAAAAAGCATTGTCTTCAATTTACAAAAAATAAAAATAAAAATACTAATGATCTGACGGGCAAATGCTGCTAAAAAATTCAGTTACATATCTCAAATCACCGTAGTGTTTAGACAATATAGTATCTCCAAATATTTTGCAGAGAAATACTGGTTATTAAATTCTAGCTGTTGATTTTCATTTTTCCTAAACACATCCTACATAAATAGGTATATCATGTGAAATCCACAGGGGCAATGTTCTCTTCTATCATCTGTGACTAATGTTGTGATTAAATAATTTTATAATTACACTACAAAGCATTATTTTCCTCACTAAATAGAATGTTGGGTTTAAACATTATTCACATAAATTTTGAAGTTTTTACTTAGCCCTTCATCAGTACTGAATTTGAAAAACATAACATAAATAAAAAACTAAAAATCAATAACAACAATAAAATTGTCAGCAATTAGTTTGAATACAAAATACGATTACTGCAAATGTTGTGTAATTTTGTATAGAAGCAAAATAACAGCTCCATTCCCACAAAAGAAATTTACATAACTAAACACCTGACATTACTGTACCATATATATAAATGTCAATTACCATCATTAAATTCAAAGAAAGAATGAAAAAACACCAGCAGTATATGTTGCCCCAAAAACTAATTCAGAAGAAATATCATATTTAGCAAACAGTGTTAAATGCCTTTAGGGTTGACAATCAGGAAAAAAGCTGGGATATAAAACTTTGGAAAATTAATTGCCACTTGAATAGTAGCTTGAGACTGACTTGAACTTTTAAGTTGAATTCACATACACACTTTAGGCACCTTTTGTTACAACAAAATAGAGCATCGTTTACATGCTGGTACTGACTGTGTGTAGAATATGGTTTCCTTTAGGTACATCAGATTGATAGTTCTTTCCACAACTACAACGGTAAGAACTAACTGTTAATTAGTCACACTGGCTTTCCTGCTTGTTTACTCGAGTCTAACCTTAGCTATTTTGCAGTTTGCAAACAGGTGACCAAAATATGAAGAGGGCACATCCTCGGGGAAAATAATGCGCATCAAGTGAGAAACTGTGTGTCCTTTGAAAATTTCACATGTATTGGATATGGAATATTGGTCAATATTTAGTGAAAACAATGCTTAAAAATGCTGCAAACAGACTCCTGATTTTAGTTCCCAATACCCTATTTTTTTATTCAGTCTCCCAACTTGGCTTTTGAAAAGTTGACACAGGTATGAGAACCTAATTTTTTTTCTTCACAAAATATTTTATAGTTGTTTTGTCTTTGTCTTTATTTGAAGATGGTCATATTCTAGTCT
Source organism: Megalonaias nervosa (assembly GCA_016617855.1). Classification (NCBI taxonomy): domain Eukaryota; kingdom Metazoa; phylum Mollusca; class Bivalvia; order Unionida; family Unionidae; genus Megalonaias; species Megalonaias nervosa. The sequence goes on along the minus strand of JAECUM010016428.1, from coordinate 40,650 downwards.
ACTGTACTTAGAAATGTGCAGAATATCTTTTCTTTGAGGTACGTCAGAATGGCAGTCCTTTTCACAAGTGCAATAATAAGGATTAACAGTTAATTAATCAAACTGGCCTTCTTGCATGTTTCCTCAAGTGTAGGGGCCCCGATTGGCTGAGTGGTCTAAAGCTCTCACCATTATGGATTTTTACCGCGATATAATTTGATTGGTTTGGATAAGCTCGAATCAGCACAGCAAACTATTTTGTACGCCACTCCGCATGGAACATGATTTTGAGTTTTTCTTGTACTCGATTTGTCAGGATTATTTTCTACGCCAAGTACAGGCTTAAGTAAGTATTCGAAATCAGCGTATACAACGAAAGGAATTTTTAGTTTATGATTATTATTGACAAACTGTAATAAACTATTTTCTTTGGACGGCATTGTTATTCGTTGTACGTCACTACAGTAATGCAAATGCTTTTGTAATGTTTCATTGTCAGAGCAACCGTGCAAGCAGCGATAACAGAAGAACTTTTTGTTGTTTTGTTTACTATACTGTCTGCCAACTAGACCATTAAAGATTTTAATCCAAACGTAATGATTTTTATAAAACAGCAAGTTTATTGTCGATTGTGAAGCTTTTTCTGAAATATATCTCGGATAGACATTTACTTTTTCATCTAGTCCGAAAACATTTATTGAAACATTATTTTGCTTTTCAAACTTTGGTATTTGATTTTCTGCAACTGGAAAGCCAATACCATTAAAATTTAATTTTGATACGTGACTAAAATACTTGTCAATGCGATCAGCATTTTGTTCTGCTGGAAATAGCGCAGAAAGAATAGCCCACTGAAAATATCTGTTATCGACGTTCTTTACGTTTATACAGCATTTTTAATTTTTTATTTTTTGTGGTAGGTCAGTATACGAACTACAGCGAAATACGTTATATTTTATTGTGTGAAATAAAATTTCAGTAATAATTTCAAACCTCCAACCCGAACCCGATTCGGTAAATTCTTCTACCTTTTTCCAAATTTCCTGGTGTGTTTCATCAGCTAGTGATGAAAGATTAGTCCCAAGCAAAACACGCCTTGATTTTGCGTTAATGTAAGGGTCTGCAATTTCATTGTCTGTCACAAGTAGCTTTGAAAATATAACGTGATATTGCACTAATATTCTCAGACCCTTATGTTTTTCAAGTTCACGTTTTACAGTTGGCTCTAGCAAATGATAGAGATTTGTTGCAGTGAAATTTACCAGTACGATTTGTTTATCGAACCGATAACTGTTGGCAAATCCTGTAAAGGCAGACGCTATTTTTTTCAGGTTCTCCCATAAGGCTCTTTTTAGCTATATCACGTAATTTCAGCATTGTTATATATAGTGTAATATTATATCTCTAATTGATTGTTCGATCGATAACTCACCTCACGCCAGTTGAAAAATCAATTAGAGATATAAAATGCTTATAGTATAATGAAACAAAATATGACAAACGCAAACGAGCAAGAGTATTATTACGTTCACCTCAAGTACAACTTGTACGCTGGTAATGCACTTGGTTCGGTTATTAACATAAAATCTCAAAAATCTGTTGGTAAAGCAACGCCAGCAGGTCATAAGATTAGCGTTAAAGGTGATAATGCTGAGAGAACGGAAATATTAAAGAAAGATTTTATTTACACTTTGTTCTGTAACGAAATTCCAGAAGGACAACGTGTATATCATGTTAACGGCACGGTCACTGATGACAATATTGAAAACTTATCTTTACAAAACGAATTTCAGCCGCATCCGGTATTTGATTTATACGAGGCAAATGATAAGGGAATTATTCGAAGAAGAAAAACTAAAAAGTTGATGGTTTTATGAATAATATGGGGTATCTCACGGTAACTGTCAGAGGAACACTAACCGATAAAGTTAGTTATCTTAGTCATCGTTTTGTTTACGAGACGTTTAACAGACCTATACCTAATGGTTTGGTTATTAATCACATCAATAACGTAAAGACTGACAATCGAATGGAAAATTTAGAACTAGTTACCCAGCAGGAAAATGTGAGAAAAGTACGAGGTGGTGGTATTAAATTTAGATGTCCGGTAAAACCTGTTGTTTCATTTAATCTCGAAACAGATGAGGAAATCAAATTTCCTTAAATCTCATCTGCTGCTCAATACTACAAGATAAATCCCAGGGTAGTAAAATTTGTTGCCGATAGAATAATAAGATCAGCTTTTTCAAGCGAAAACGATGCTTGGATTATCTTTAGATACGATGATTAAATATATTTGCTAGCTCCTTTTTGGTTAAACAATTATGAGCAAACGCAATAATATCATCTTTATCAAATTTCAGCTTCATTATTGCGCTATCGTGAAGTTTATTTTTTCTGCTGCTGTTAGCAATATCCTATCATTTTCGCCTTGCGTAACAATAACATCGACAGAATAAGAATTATACCCTAACAGACATTTTCTCACTGCTTCATCTAGTTCGTTATAATTTAATATGTTAACTATTTGGTGATATTTTACCTCGTTAGTCATCTTATAACAATAAATTAGATAAAAGTATATTATAATATGAACTTGATGAAAAGACTTGCTGATATATATTCGGAAGATACAATCGTAAGTGATACAATCACTAACGACAAAGTCGCAGACAATGTTACAATCACTAACGATATAATAGACAAATTTGCTAGCTATAGCGAAGATGATATTTTATTTAATAATGACGATGAAGATGAGATAGTCGCCGTCTCCGACAGAAAAAATTACAGCAGACCGACAACTGGACGATATAATGTTAAGTATCACATTGCTAAAATAATAATAAAATTTAATTTTACTGTTGCCGAACAACAAATAATTTGGCAGCGTATCAAACCGTTTTTAAATCTAAAAATAACTGGCCAGCAAAGGAGCATAAAATACGCTTTTATTTTTGCTAAAATATTCAATTTAATGCCAGTTGATGATGCAAGAAAATTACATTTAATTTCGTTATGTAAAACTATCAAATGTAAATCCGTACTTGTGAAATACGAACAAATTTATAATAACATTATTGGATCGACTTAGTTGGTATCCAACTATTAAATTTATCGCTATACCCGAGCCACTTAACTAAACTTTTATTGCCTTTTTTCCTAATAACTTTTCCGATAACGAAAACATCTTGTTCAGTTTTCTGAAGTTCCTGCTCGTAAAAACTAGCAGCAGGGAGGATGAACCCTACAAATTGGTTTCGAGCAAGTTTGTTTTAAAATAAAGATTCACATGAAAAATAATTTTAAAAAAGGTCAATAACGCCAAACTGAAACCTCTAACCGAATCGAGATTCTCTCCGTAGTATCGCTACGGGGGTTAGTTCGCGCTGTTACTTCGCCGTTGACATCCGTGTTTATAAAATTTTGTGAGTGATCGTTTATGTACTCGTGCACGCAATTTTTGTCAGCTCACCCTCCCTGCTGCTGTAATTAAACCATTGCGTTATATCAATAATGATTGGTGAAGCTCACTCAGCAAGACTAGCTCGAGAGCGACTAGAAGCAATTAAGAAATATCTACCTGTCCGTGATTCTGTCAGACAACAATTACAAGAGCGTCAACAAACACAAGAAGAATTTACAGAATCCGCAGAACAATTATTTAAACCTATCACTGAAACTACTAAAGGTATTGTTCCTGTGTGAAAAGAAACAGCGAAACAACTGAACAAATAGCGGAGCGAACTAAAAAGACAAAAAAAAAAAAATTCTATGAGAACTTCCGGAGAAAATAGCTACTGCAATGCCAACCCCGGAAATACCAGAAGAAGACCAAGCGGAAGATGTTACTCAACAAGAACCAGAACAAGTACGAGTCAGGGTTAATATGTCTGATAAATTAACCGAAGATGCTGTCAATTATATTAGACAAGTGGAAAATGTTAAACAATTAGCTAAGATTACTGTGATTGGTTATAATGATCGAGGATATTTTTTAAAGTCTGAATACGTCAATGATCCTATAAGTCGCGAAACTTGGTACAAATGGATATTTCGCATATACCATGACATTGATCGAGTTCGAGTCGGCGATCCAGGATATATTGAATATATTCATGCAATAGATGAATATATTTCGTTTATGCAATTACCATCAGAACAAAAACATGATATAATTCAACAACAACAACGACAACCAATACAACAACGACAAAAAGAACTAGAACAACTAACACAACAACGACGACAACGACTATCATCAAGACAACAACAACCACAAAAAGAATTATCTACTTTATCACTGGATGAAGTATTTTATTCCCCAGGAGAATCCTCAGATTTATCAGGTCCCGATAAAGGCTCAACTGGAAGTGATATTAATACAACAACTGGAAGTGGTCCTGTTACGTGTCCTAACAACGTCCTTGCCGACGTGGATAGATTAGAAATTTTAATCGGTGGGAAACGAGCTGGTAATAATTCTCCTGAAATCACAAACGAAATCTCATCAATTTGTCAACGATTATTTACCGGTGGCATCATGGATATTAACGTGTATCGGTCACTCATTAATGAAATTACCGATGATTATTACAGTGACTAAATCACTGACTAAGTCACTGATTAAACAGTTAGATATTATTATTATAATAGATGATTATACACACTGCTCAACGTGGACCAACCATGGTTAGGGTGGTAAATTCAAGATTACCTGTATACAAGAAATTCTACGGAGATGGATTCGGTGATGTTGTTAAGGGTTTAATTTCAAGAATCGCCCCAAAAAGCAATACCGATTATAAAGCAATTAGACATGAAAGCTATTGACGTTATTCGTGAAAAAAGTATTAGAACTGTTGGTGACGTTGCTAGTAAAGCATTTTCTGCAATCAAAGATAGACTAGCACGATTAATACGTAGACCGCAAGCGGTCCGACCTCAGCCAGTAAAATTACCCAGCACTGAAGTGATGCCTGCAAGTGTTAGTAAAATAATAAATCAAGCCGCAAATCAAAAATTAGTAGAGTTAGCTGATGAAAAGGAAAAAAATGTAGCAGCAAGTCTGATAGCGGGAAGCGGGCTTTCTCAAAATCTTCTCCAAAGTGAAACAATTCAAGATTTACTTGCCCGACGTGGGGTTAATCTTCGTCAAGCTATTCCTTGGCATAAACTTTCTCAGAGTAAAAAAAATTCAAGATTTACTTGCCCAACGTGGGATTCATATTAAACAAACACAACAAACATAAGGATGTTCAAACGCGTGTCTGATCCCGAATTTGACATGGATGCGCCAGTTCTCAAGGATGAGTCTGTGCGTGATTATCAATATTATTCTTACGATGCGCGAATGCCAAATCAACGCGGACAAATTGAATAACAAGTTCAAGATACAAGTAGATATTTCTAACCCGCTGAAGCATTTATCGAAGTAGAAGGTGAAATTTTAAAAACAGATAATACTGAATACGGAGAAAATATTAGTATTGGTTTTGTTAATAATGGTATCATGGCGTTGTTCGACAGCGCCACATACATGATCGACGGAAGAAATATTGAATCAATTCAAAAAGATGTTGCCGTTGCCACGACGATACTTGACCTTGCAAGATACAGCGACGATTATTCAAGATCAGCTGGTCCATCAATGATGTTTTCCAAGGATACTTCTAATGATCCCGAATACAACCAGTATGAAGTAGGACGACCAAGGAACTTTGCTAGAAATGCCGACGTGGATGTGCAAAGTATGATTATTAATGTCGATCCAGATTTCAACTTAGGATTTAGATCACGTCGAGTAATGTTGCATGGTGGAAGCAGAAGATTTTCTTGCGCGATTCCACTATCGCATATTTTTGGATTCTGCAGACACGTTAGAAAAGTTATTTTCGGAGCCAAACATACAATTGTACTCGTACGAAGAGCAACCGACGATGATGCAATATGGCGACCCGCCGGTGATGCTGGTAAAGTAATACTGACCAAGCTTCCATTATGGATACCAGTAATGACTCCAGCGATATCTGAAGAAGATCGGTTACTCGCTTTCATGAGCAGCGGCTGCAAGTCGATGCTATCATGGTTAACAACAACCACAGATGCTGTTCAGAGCACAATTAATGGTTTATTTACATGGCAAATAGCATCACAACAGGGTATCTTTGCGCCGCGACATATGTTCGTTGCGTTTCAAAATACTGCACGAGTAAATAGTCAAACGGCTAGCGCAATGATATTTGACAAACTCGGTGTTTCCGGAAGTTTCATTGCGAATAAACAGACATCAAGAACCATCGGAGGATATTTTGTTGAATTTTGAACTAAATCATGTAGCACGTGCGTATCATCGTCTGATGTCGTTTATGGGACGTGATCAAATTATTGATACTGGTTTACAAATGTCACAGCTAGATTTTGCAACATTGTACCCGATTTATTGTTTTTCGCTGGAACATTTGGATTTGTTTAGACAGTCCGTCGTTGACATACATTTTTGAGCTCGCGTTAACAGAAATGTTGGAGATATTCCTAATTACAGAGCAATCGCCTTTATACTCAGCGATAAAACAATGTTACTTGAAGGTGTTGGTGACCGCATGAGAGTCGTTGATGCTCCCGTAGAGAATATGCAAGCGCTGATTTAAATCAGTATTTAGAAGTCAAATATATATCATAAATGTCAAATCATCATGTCAGTGTCAGTCTGACCCCGGGTCAAATTAAACGATTACATTCACCGTTAGCATCACGATGCGGAACAAAAATATCATTAAAACAAGAACAAATGAGCGGTGCAAATAAATTATCATTGACCGAGCGTCAGTTTAAGAGATTCAACGAAGCTAAACACGCCAATAAAGGAATACGATTAAATCTTTCCGTGGGTGCAATCAAGGATACTATTAAAACCGGAGGAATATTTCCGCTTCTCGCTGGTATCCCAGCATTAATAGCCGCAGCCGCTCCAGCTGTTGTAAAAGCTGCTGCGTTAGGAGCAGTTGGGACAGCTGCTGGAATGGCATTAAAGAAAGCAACAGGAAAAGGATTTTAGAAAAGACGAAGAAGAGGTCACGGTCTGAGACTTCCAGGGTCTCGACCAAACAACGTTTGCGGAAAAGGATTAAGAATTCCAGGAACTCAACGATAGTTCCACTGTCGAATTTTGATTTACTCGATGCTGCTAAGCAACTAAATATAAAGAATTTTAGAGGTGTTTTTATGCGTGACCAATTACCGAAAAATCCAAATCTGTCAGAAACAGGTATTATTAATCTTGATTCATCAACGGGACCTGGCACTCACTGGGTCGCATGCGCCATTGATCCACGTGGAATTCTTTATTTTGATTCGTATGGGTTGGCGCCACCTGTAGAATTTATGAAATATATTTCACAAAATACTGCATCGGTGTGGTATTCAATATTACCCACGCAAACCATGTTTGATCCGCCGATATGTGGCCGTGAAGTATTATCGGTTCTTGATGCAATATCAAGATCGACAAAACCACCTCATAAAGCTGTACACGAATATACTATTGAACGACAACGACAGTAAATATAATGGTTGATATTTATGGAAGATCTTCTACTAGTGCTCGCACCAGCAAGAGCAAAGATGATATCGATTTATCAAAATACGCCACCAAAGACGATCTTGCTGATATTATGAATTTATCTGGAGTTGACCGAGATGAAGTTGTTATTTTTCAGGATAAAATCGGTGTTTTAAAGACAAGTAATATCAAGTGGGTCGATATAATTCGTAGAGTTCATGGTGCTACCACGGACAATATTCCAGTATTTACTGACGGTGGTAGAATCAGAGACTCAAATGTGTCAATCGCAACTATCAGAGATGAAATTAAGAAAAGTGTCGCTGATCGTTTAAAATCCGCAGGTGATACAATGGCAGGTGAACTTAACATGTATGGAAATAAAATCGTTGCTTTAAGAGAACCAGCAGGTGATGAAGATGCCGCAACAAAAAAATATGTGGATGATACGAATTCCAATGACAACTTTGTTGTCGACGATCAATGAAGGAATGACAACATTTAGTACTGAATTTTATAATCATGTACAACTGTTTATGAATTTTCGCAAAAACGTAAACAAAACCACTAATGAATATTTTTGGAAGCCCACCAACCGTTGATATTAAACTCTCCGACATTAACATGAAACTCAATGATATTGTCAGTGGAATTCCTAATATCGTCAATAAAACCAATCTGATTAAAATTCCTCACGGCGAACAGATCGCTAATGTGGTATACACAGTATCATCAGGATCATCAACGTAGACACTGCAAAATAACTCTATCAAATATACCGCAGGAGTAACCGGTGTGTACAGGTTGTCCGTATATAGTTCGCAAAATTTAGGATATTTACTACATTTCCATGGCGTCATTCAACCGATAATTTTTCTGGAACCGTGTCTGTAGTGTTAAATAAAGATACCGAAGAAGAATTTATACTGGAACCATCCGAAAAAAATAATCACAGCATATTACTGGTGGTGTCTGGAATTTGTAGCTGAAACACCTCAGTTAATTACTTAATACAGGATAATGATAGACGTTAACAGATACAGATACGATCAAGTAACAACTTGGCAGAATAAATTAAAAACCATCATCGATAATTATACAGCAAAAGTAAAGAAATATCGTAGACGTGCGGTTGTCGTTGATATCATGGTTTATTCGGTTTCTACGCTAGTTGCTGGAACCGGCGTAGTATTATCAACGTTGACGATGACAGCGCCGATCGTTGTAACAATCATTGTTTCATCGTCAACGTCGATCACTGGAATATTTAACATAATCGCAAAGAAGATAAATACGTGCACGAATGAAAAATTGAACGAGTACAAGAGAAATTACACACTGCAATGACCGCATATTCTAAATTATCATTAATGATTTCTTCGTCACTTAATGATGGAATAATCACCGACGAAGAATTCAGTACCATAATAAAGATCTACAATGAAGTATTCGATGACAACGTCGGTAATGAAAAAATTTCTGAACAGGATTTAAAACAATAATAGTATAATAATGACAACGTTCGATCAGCGATCTCAGGAATTATTGCAACAGATCGTCACTAATACTGCTCCGGTAAGAACCACAATGATATCAGCGAGTTCGACTTCGCCTGAATTTAGTATTAATTTTCCAACTGCAATACCAGCATCCGAGATAGCGCTAGCGCAATTACGGGTTTATTATAGTTGGCCCAACATCAGGTCGAAATCATTCGGTGGACTACAACCGAATAATTCATTAGTATTTGCAAATAAAAACAAACCCGATGGAACTCCTGATTGGCAAGTAGTTAGTATTCCAACGGGCAGTTATCAAATAGAACAGATCAATGAAGAATTTCAACGTAGAATTAAATCCATCACAGGAAAAGAATTAAAGATTGTCATTACTGTTCATGAGCCAACACTGTCTTCGGCCGTTGAAATATTATCGCCGGATTATCAAGTTGACATTTATCAGAGTTCGATCAGGTCAGTGTTGGGATGGCCAGAGAATCCACCGGTTTACTCTGGTCCTGCTGAACCGACCAAGAATGAATTTGTTATATCAGTGGAAAGATCAACAGAATTTTCACGATTTATATTGGATAACATCGGTTTTTTTCTATTCGATTCATCACGATTTAATACTGACAGTGATGGAACAAAATATCCTGTAATTATGATCACATTAATGAAAGTTGAAGGACCAACCCCACCACCGGGGGTCAAACTTAAAATTTCTTTTGACAATGAAAGATTTAAAAATCTTTCTGAGGCTGTTAATTTTGAATATAATCGTAAAATTACTGAGCTAGAAAATCTATTTTTTGTCACTGTCGCAATTCTACAACGATGACATAAAACAACAAATCATTGAAACAATAGTGTACTTAAATAAAATTAGATCCGATGTAAACTACACCAACAGAGCTATCGTCTTAAATTTCATCAAAGAGTTAAAGAAGGACCCAAATGATGAACTTGTTGTACCATTTCTTGATCATTATAAAATAACCAGAGAAGAGCTCCAAACATTTGTGATGCCAGAACTTAACACGGACAGGTTAAAAAAGAAACTCAGCTATCTTATCGATAATTACTTTCCAAAGATCCTAAAATCATGGAAAAAAATAGCACCACCAGCGAGTATTCTCCGATATGATAATAATCCACATAATGAAGGTCGTCATGTTTCACCGGGCATCGTCGCGATCACATCAACGATCGCTGTCAATCTAGTATGTGACGTCGTCGACGGCAGTTATCAAGTTGACACTGATAAATCCAATCAGACCCAACAAGGATACATTCTCTACTCATTTACCCCTCAAGTCCCTCCAGGTTATTTGATTGTATCAGAACCAATCAATGTTGTTTATCTTAAATGTCATAGTCGTCTCTTATCACGGATACATTTTAAACTTACTGACCAGTCTGGCCACTTGCTCGATCTTAGGTCGGAGTCGTAGGATATAAAGTTGTATGTAAGATCGTAGAATGTCGATCGTAGATCTCATGCTCACAAATGAGCGTCATCGTAGTCCGTGATTACATCAAGGCGGAAAATACCAAGCAAAAAAAAAGAAGAAAAAATCAAATAATTAATTTTTTTTTTAACCCGTGATTTTACCCTTGACAACGTCAATGACTGTGTCACCGGGATCAGAAATGAATTATTCTGATACAACACTATTAATTTCGTTGCCACTATAATCACAATGATCAGAGTCACATTCGTCTTTATCTTTAGCCAGTAATTCTTCTGCATCTTTGTTTATCAACTCCGTCATCGACATAATATCTCTCAGCTGTTTTATACGAGCATGTACGAGTCTTTTTGTTTCGTATTCGTGAGATAATTCTAACCTAACCTTTTCGATGGCCCGTGATAACGGCACAAATAATTTCACTTGCGTATCCGTGATTGCCGCCAGCGATCGTAACATTGCCTGCTGGATCAACTTTATGGATCTATAATCGGAAGGCAATGTATACCTATTTTCTGATTTCCGAAATTGTAATGATTCAAAATCGCTCATTATTTTTTCAGGATCAAGTTGTTCAGATATTTTCACGCCGCTGTGTTGTAATTTTTTAATAGCAGAAATAATATCATTAACGTTTTCGTAGTTCATTATATAATAAATATTTCTTTAAAATAAAAATAAAAGTAATAGTCTTCAGAGAGGACTGTTTTTGAGATGAGTGTTTTTTTGAGATGATTGTTTTTTTTTTTTGAGATGATTGTATGATTATGATTATATATACAGATGATTGTATGATTATGTTTATATATACAGATGATTGTATGATTATGATTATATGCAAATGATGATGACGGGGGAGCCTTGTCTACGTCCAACAGATTTTTTACACTCTCCCTCATACACAAACCCCGGGGAGTGTAAAAGTTCACCCACCACGTGGTGTATGATAGGAGAGTGTATTTTGTCTGTTGTGGATTTCGAGGAAATTCTCCGGACCCCCCCCCTAATTATAATAGCATCTGTCGCCGAATGCAATATAATATATCTTTAGCATTTTTGGAGACTCGAACATGCAGCGTTCACACTAGTGGATCCGCACGCAAACGCCTTAACCCCACGGCTATCGGAGCTCTACAAATATATACTTAAATTTAAGTATATAACTATTCGCACTGTCTCACATGTGATAACTCTGGACTCGTATTTACTAGTATCCGTGACAATGTCATGGACGGCAAATTCCTACACCGAAAGAATATTCTGATTGTGAATAAAATCTGCAATTTTACACATTACTGCCGTTTCTGCCTTGTTAAAATACTGTATTTTCAAGGCTCTTCATGCAGTCAAGGCAGAACTATCTAGCAATATGAATGCATGGATCGATATTATTCCAGTATATTCCGCCTATTACAGAACTGCGTGGATTCATTTAGTATAGTAACAATGATACATGTCGTCTGCTGCGATCGATATGTGTACAATATCGGCCTATGATATAATATCACGACTGAGGTTTTTATGTTTGTTTGAGGATATATTTTGTGCAATTAATACTTCCATATAGTTGAGATATCTGGACTGGAGAGATATTTAAGCATTACGATTAGATTGTAGTACAATAACTGCTCAATTACTTTATCAGTGATGACGGATTCTTATCACTGAAGATGTATAGGCAATAACAAAAAAAGGGAGACAACTGCTTGATTGCTCTATCAGCGATGACGGATTTATCTCGTTTCATTGCATCTACCGGAACGTGATTCTTTGTTTGAATTTTTTGGAAAATGCTGATTTATATATATTATTTGCAACAAAACGTACTGAAGGCATACAAATATCAAAATATTTGGCAGCCGCATTCATAGAATTAAAAATTCTCTCTTCACTAGTCTCTGCATTTATGGATTTAACAGCTCTCTTTCAAAACATTTTACATCTCCCAGTATTTCCTATCTTACAATTCTGACTCTGTGTAACAATTTGTAAATTTTCTAAAGAATTATCTTTCGGGTTTGAATTTATGTGATCGATTACAAGTCCGTCTTCGATGACCCCATGAAAACATTCAAATATGAACCTATGAGAAATAGCTTTTATTTTTTCTAACACGAAAAGTGAGGTAACCAATACCATTGTCAGTACCGACTGGTTTTTTCAATTTGCAGTTTCTGATGACACCATCACGAGACGCTTCATAAGTTTTAATGATAGGATGTTTAACAAATTCATTTTGCTCCATTTGTATATAATACTATTTGTCTAAATGATTATTTTGAAATCTGGCCAGATAGTCTTCAGCGGTTTTTATGGGAGATTCACCTGACGACTTCTTATCATAATATCTTTCAGCTCTCTGTATCTTTTACCACCGCACTGCACACATAACCGAGTTTCTCCTCTGACTCCAACACCGCATCGTAAACACGTTTCTGGTCCTAGACTACCTCTACGAAAGCTTTGCATATGTTGGCCACATAATTCATTTACGCATGATTTATTACAAGGAAGAGAAAATCCAATCATAAGCCATCGGCATCGGTTGTTTGTTTGAATCATTATATATATAAATTAAAATTTAATTAAATATATATTTGCTTTAAATATAGTATGGAGGAATTTGAGAGATTATCCACAATTGAACCTTCCACCGCAAGATTTGATCTTGATAAATTACCAAAATCTGAATTTAATTTTTCGATGCAAGATCTGGCTTTGATAAATAGTGATATAACAGATCGTATCCGTGAAGCCAAGAAAGAATTTCGCAATGATGGTGCGGCTAATACTTGGTCAACATTCAGGATTATGAACGACACCAAAGGTGGTGTTGTCGCTAGAATGAGTGACGAACGAGGTAAAAATATTATTAACTATCTCGACAATCAGAGATATATTATTTTAGTAAAATTTATTGTTCAGACAGATGATGACACTTGGATTATTCGTGATAAACGTGAACCCATACGGCATCATACTGGAAATAATACTGTTACATTAAATAACAAATCCAAGCCAGGAATATTGACCGGTATTGATAAACCGTATTATGAACCAGCGTATCCTGTCACGGCGGTTATCTACGCGATATATCCGCTAAATGATAAACCTAACGTTGATAATCTCAAACCAATGAAATTGTCAAGGAGACTAAACTGCGTAGCTGAGCGAGTTATGGAACATTTCTCAAAAGCAATACGCGGAAACGGTTTAACTGATATAAGACGTATAAAAATAAATGAGTGGGCAGAAACAGTTAAAGATACCGGAGCATCTATCAATGATGTTGCTAAGCTAGAAAAGAAATTAAAATTTCCAATAACAGCAAAAACACTAACCGGAGAATTTTTGTACAAACCGAAATATATAAAAAATGGAACTCCAATAACCATCATTGATCATAACGCACATGCATGGACTGTTGCTGTAAGAATATTTCCACGAGATAGAATAGTCAGATTTTATGACGATTATATATTCGATGCTATCAGTGATATCAGTAAGAGTGACCCTGTATCTGTTTAGTTATTTCAGACTTCAGAATCCGCATATTACGATCAGTTTGTAAAACCTAACGGAGATATTTACCGTAGAGAATCTCTCCATGAAGAAATGAAGAATCTTGCACAACGCCTTTGGCGTGAATATAATTCTGATAATGTTGAAGTTGAACAATTACTAAATAATTGTTTTACAGTTCCATCAGTTGCGGCTCACTTTGCTCAGAAGAAAAATTCATGGAAACCAACACGATCAGAATTCCCTGAAGATGTTCAGAAAAGTTGTGTCGAATATGGACATGGCGGATTATGGAATACCCGATACGATCATCGTAAAGTTATATCGGTTGATATGGTTGCGTGTTATCCTGGAAGTTTTCTTGGATACGGAGACTGTTCTGAATATTTCAAAAGATTCGGACATTTGACACGCGAAATGACAAGAGTTGCGATAAATGGACTATTACCTGATTTTGATTTAACTGGATTCACTTGTGTAAAATCATTTAAATTTCGTAATACTCTTCATCCGATCGTTTATGCGTGGTTTGGAAGACATTTTGCAGAAAAATATTGGGTTCCAATAGTTTTATTACGATACATGCTCGATGCTGAAATCTTAACGTCGTTGAGTATAAGTGAAGCTATTATATCATATCATCCGCAGAAACAAGTTTGGGTACCAGAACAAAAGAAACATTCACCCCTGACAGAGTCAGGCGAAGATTGGGATAGAATTGATTATGAAAATAAAGTTGCAAAAGATCTCGGTAGAAACATAATCGGTAAATTTACTCAAGGAGGATCATATGATCATAAACGACATTGTACAAGATTAATCATGGATGATGCTGAGTTAGATGTTATAATTACTGATACAACGAACAAAGGAATATTTATAAGCAGAAATAATGCTTATTTGTCAGACGGAACCAAACTAGGTACAATCGTGAGTTATATCGATGGTGAATCACCACAATTTACTCATTTAAGATCTTCTATGCTCGCTTACGTTTCTATAAATTTATTATCGATGATAAATAGATTTCCTTGTTACGCTGTCAGAGTTGCTACGGATTCATTTCATATAAATAACGAATATGTGGATTTGGTAAAACCGTTACTCGGTAGCGGCGAATGGGGATCATGGAGAATAAAACAAGAAAGTATACTCGACTATTCTGAATCAGCCGACGTTAACATCACGGAGACATATTACGATAATGACAATCAAATACCAGTATCAACATCACCATGTGTATTTGATCCCGTGTCTAGATATAAAACCATTTATCTCAGTGGACCTGGAGGTTCTGGTAAAACAACACGTGCGATTGAATAATTTCGGAGTTTAGATATGATTGCGTTGACACCTACACACAGACTAGCCAGAGAAATAAAACAACGAGGAGTAAAATCATGTACATACCATAGTTTCTTCAGATCATGTGGAGATACGTGGACACCTGAGCGAATGGGTGATAAATATATTCCCAAAATCATCATCTGGGATGAGATTTGTACGGTGTCGTTAGAAACACTAAAAATATTTCTTGATTGGTTAATGACAAAAAATACTGCGATAATTATATGTGGCGATCATGGTCAACCACCACCTTTCGTTGGGCAGTCTCCGCACGAGTGGTTAAAATCATTTGTGGATTATTATGAAGAAATAAATGATGATCATAGAGCTATTGATGAACCTCTGAAAGAATTTAAAAGATTAATGAGACTACAGCCAGATAAAATACATGTGAGATAATGCGTGAAATAATTCCGGAAACTCCTGTGAACGATTTTTGGAATTTATGGAGACCAAATGATTTAATAGTTGCGAGTAGAAAAATAGTTCGTGATGAATTGCAAGAGAAATTATTTGTTACATAAAGAAAAGTTTTCAACGTTACCTGTACCATTATGTGATCGCCCAGCGGATACTCGACGACAGAATATTGAAGTTGATATTCCAGGAACAAATGAAAAACAAAATCTTGTATTGAATGATATTGTTTTGGTTGATGCTGAAGTTGTTGAGAGCGCGTTGAGTATGAATAACTCACCGTGGAAATTGGGATATGCCATAACGATTCACTCATCACAAGGACTAACTATTACTGATACAAATATCTGGATTGTCGATGACAGACTCGAGTGGTCAAATTTAGTCTATCTCGCAGTATCTCGAGTCAGAAGAATATTTCAACTGCATAGAGTTGTCATAGACTGCACAGAAAATAATTATCAAATTGTTAGTGTTGAAATAATAAGAAAAAAATTACCCAGTTATAAGCAATGTGACAAAAAAAATAATCGAGATTTTGATATTGATACTGAATTTATTATGACACTAAAACAACGACAGAATAATCGTTGTGTAATTTGTAACTGTCACATGTTGTGGAAGTATTCTTGTAATAATCCAAAACAATTTACCGTGGATAGAATTAATAGTGATCTTGGTCATACACGTGATAATGTCACATTGACATGTCTTGAATGCAATCGACGTCGAGGTGCTAATTTGCAAAAGTGAACGCGGTGGTAATTGTGTGCCTTCAGGAATTACTTGTAATTGTTCACGTACAAATCCACGTTGAGGAGCAGTTGAATCCAGTCTGTAGATGGCGGGTCTACCAGTGGATCTAACCAAGCTAGAAATTTTATGTGTGGTCACACTTTAGATAGGATCAGTTGCTCTTTTTTTACCCCCTTCAAGTTCACCAGGTTCATATAAATACCTTACAGTCACATTTCCTAACACTGGTTGTTTTAAAAAGTCACGTCGTTGTCCATAGCCATCGTCGACCGCCTTGTGGTACGGGGTATGTGTTTCTTTGTAATTGCATTAATAGGTTTCATAGAAATTGCAGGAGTAATTTCATTATTTAATGCAGCTATCACACTTGGTAATCTTTCAACCCATTCACGAGATCTTCTATCTGCCTGAATTATTTCCTTTGCATGCTGGTATCCAAATAACCGCTCAGCGAGTGTTCGATTAAATCGTTCAACTATTGCCTGATCACGATGAATTGCAATGTGCCCTCGTCTGATTTTGACATTATGTTTTTTCATCAGCGATGATGCTGCACCGAGAAATTCTTTGCCAGGATCAACTTGTAGCAACTGTGGCCAGGCCATCGTAGACCACCTTGTGGTCCGGATCCTCGTTGATAAATTCGTTCAAACGCAGATAAAACTTCAGATGTTGTTTTTGTTGATAATGGTTCGCTTCTTTATATCTACTTGCAACGTCAACGACAGTTAACGCGTATTTGTATGTGCGTGATTGACGTCCACGTGTTTTAATAGTATCTTGCGGTAAAAACAAAATATCTGCTTGATGAACTTCATTGGGGACGCTGACATCAAAATACCCGTACTGAATTTTTTTAGGTGGACGTAGATAGATTTGCCGTATTGCCTGTCGTGCTAACCACGCTGCAGCAACAGCACGTGAGACTTTTGCAGCTTCAGCAAGTTTACTAATCGATGCTTTGCCCTTCCAATATCCTCTCGGGGAATAATAAATGGATTCCATTATAATAGTCATATAATTAATTACCCAGCCCCTAGCATTATGTTACCTTTCATAGCAGATTTCACTAGAAAACTAGCGAGTTTTTCCCTGAGAGATTTATCAGGTATAGAATTTAACGCATGAATCAGTTTCACATCTGCGAGATGCCGTTGTTGTAAATCCTTGCTTTTATACGCAACATCATGAACGTGACACGCTTGATCAATCTTGTTTATTGGCTGCTCTCCAGGTCGCGGTTGATCTTGATCAACAAGGCGAATATCTAAACGATTTCCAGGACCACAATAATTGTATCCTGGTAAATGCTTTTCTCCGGGATATTTCGCCCATGGTAATCCTAGTAATTTTCCTAACGTCGCAGAAATATCACCTCCCGTCGCTGTGCTTGAAATGAGTTTGTATTTTTTTGGTGCCACACTTTTCACACTTACCTGTCAGTGCGCGTTTTTTTATATTTGGTTATTATTGTTGTTAATCCAGTGGTGGACGTGGCTGCCCTGCATCGAACACAATATAGATTCATATAATTTATCATATGGATATAATTGTCGTTTCGGCGACACGAAAACAAGAGCCAGTCAAGCATCACCCAGCGCTACCAAATTCTACCAGAATGATAATAATAGGTACATCTGGATCATGCAAAACACAATTATTGCTTAATTTGAAAATGAGATGGCTCAAGTGGGATAAATTGTATTTAGTAGCACCATCCGTGGATGATCAGCGATGCTATGAAGTACTTAAAGATTTTAATGAAAATGCAAAATCGTTAAATGAAGACAGTGACGTTATTGACTTTATAACTGATGTTGATGAAGCGCCATCTGTAGATGATCTGGATGGACGTATTAATAATTTAGTAGTGTACGATGATGTCATGCTGGACAAACAATCAAATCCAGCTAGGATATTTTCTCGAGGTAGACATAAAAATACAGACGTATTTATGTTACACAGCGTTATACACAAATTCCAAAAGTGATCAGAGATAACTGTAATATTTTAATTGTGTTTAACGGAGTTGATAATCATACGCTGCAAAATATTTATTATACTTGGTGTTCTGGGGACATGGATATGATTAAGTTCAAACACTTTTTTTCAAAAGCGCAAGCTACCCCGTTTGGTTTTATAACAATATATTCACATGATCCGAGGTCAAGATATCGTAACGGACTTGATACAATATTTGGATAAAAACCACAGCAGCAGTGAGGGTGAGCTGACAAAAATTGCGTGCACGAGTACATAAACGATCACTCACAAAATTTTATAAACACGGATGTCAACGGCGAAGTAACAGCGCGAACTAACCCCCGTAGCGATCTACGGAGAGAATCTCGATTCGGTTAGAGGTTTCAGTTTGGCGTTATTGACCTTTTTTTTAAATTTTTTTTTCGTGTGAGTCTTTATTTTTAGACAAACTTACTCGAAACCAATTTATAGGGTTCACCCTCCCTGCTGCTAAACTGCCAGTTATAGGCTCACCCAATAAATCCTTTAGCGCGTATGTTACAGGTATTGTTAAAAGTACTTTATCAACAACAAATACTTCTTCGCTCCAGTTTGGAGTAAATCCTTTTTCAAATGTTTTTTCGTTAAAGAAATTCTACCTTTATCACCCACTTTAAATTTATGTCTGCGATACATGTTTTCGTTCGCCAATATCGGATTTTTAATTGCGTCATTTGGCGACATTTTAGTGGTTCGATGTTTCGTGTTATTATATTCGTCAACAATGTTTTGTAAATTGTCAATATATTTACTCGTATTTTTAGCTGTCAAATATTTGTGTATTTTTTCGTTTAGCGTTCGGTTAAATCGCTCGATGACAACGCTTTTACCCTCGTTCCCTGTAATATATTTTTTGATATTATTTTGGAGCAAAAACTGCTCGAACTTTTTATTGAAAACCTCCGCTCCGTGATCGGTCCAGATTCTATTTGGTTTTCTTTCTGTACTAACGATAACCTGTTTTAACGCGTCAGTTATTGACGTTCCTGTCTTGTCTGAAACTGGAACACTAAAGCATATTTGCTAAAAATATCTAAAACATTAAATAAGTATTTCTTATTATCATTAAATTCAGCTAGATTTGACACATCTACCAAATCTATTGCCCAGATGTCATCAACGGCATTTGCGACAAATTTACGTCGCGTAAACTTTTTTCTTTAGGTTTGTGTAATTCAGCTGCAAGATCATCATACAATTCTTCACCGAGTCCCAATTTATATTTTGCTCCAATAAAACCCTGCACCAGCCTTCTATCAAAACGTTCTCGCATAATTGTCGGTTTCATATCATGAAGTTCGTCTAACATTACTTTATCACAACCAGCCTTATCTTGCTCGTTGTCCCGGTAACAGATATCATGGCGCATTGCTATCTCATCAACTTGATTGTAAGGCTCTTGTCCTGGCAGCGGATTATCATTTTCATCTAGTTGTTTAGCAAGAGGATTATAAGGTCCAATATATTTATGGCCTGGCAATGTCCAGCCTCCTTTTGGTTTTGGCAATTTGCCAATTACTTTTGGTTTTGGCAATTTGCCAATTACTTTATGTATGTCTATACCTGTTCCTATTATTTCTCTGTTGTTGCATTGTTGACAGTTTGTGACAATTTTATTTTGCTCAAGACATAAATCTCTATCACAATCACACTTGCATCTCATTCTGTTAATTAGTCGTTTACTAAAATAACGTCAGGGCATCCAGCTCCCAACGACTTTATCGCTGGGGATAATTTCTTTAAAAACATACTTTTTCTTTTTCCACAAATTGCGCAAAGACTTTTCAGCATCGTCCTGTTGTTCTTTGTTTTTTCTGTTGTTTCATTGATATTTTCTGTTTTAGTTTTACATTTGAGACAATATGTTGACATTATATATTTGTAAGTTTAGATAAAATTAGTTGCAATCTCATCATTAGCGTGAGAAGGTTGCTTTTCAAACTGTAAAATAAAATTAAAAAAATTAAATTTAGGCTGGGACATTTGTTGAATGAACATTATACAATAATATCCACAAGCAGAAGTTTCAACAGGTTGAAGTGGATTGGACAAATATATTATTTTATATTTTTTGTTTATATATTTTTTTATTGCGTCGCTCGGAGGAAGTCCAAACTAGTCAAAATAATTGTTATTATAAACTGCTACCCAATGTGTACCAGATCCGTCGTTGAAATCTTGTATATTTATCAAGCAGGAACCACCTGTGATGTTAGTAAGTTCATCCTTAGAATAAACTCCGTGGAAATTGTTTACTTGTTTTAGTTTATCAAGTATATTAAAGTTACTTAGCAGGGTGGCCGTGTTCCCGGCAATGTTAGTCCACGTCCGATTCCTAGTAGGCCCGGAAGAATACTTCCCGCTAATCCCGCCATAAGTAAAGGAAGAAATCCTCCTTGTTTCATTCGAGGACGCTTTGTTTTCCTTTTTTTCGACGATTTTGTTTTTCGTTGTGGCATTATATTTATCAGTCATATAAAATTAAACTGAAAGTTTCTTTATACCATGACCTTCAACTGCTTTTTTCGTTGCGCCAGATATTGCTCCAGACGCTGCTGCTAGTCCTAATGTATCTAACACCGGCAAAATTTTAGGTAATAACATTCTGGCTATTACAGATAGTGCCGGACCAAAGAAACCACCTTGTTTTGCCATCGCTGTTATTTGTGCGGCATTTAAATTTAAAACAAAAAGGTTTTTTTACGATCGAACCTGTTCACTTGTTTTTTGGTGAACATTAATTTTGTTAAAATACCCTTGGAAATGTCAGGGTTGATTTTTAATGATACCAGCCTCTGCTTTGCAACAGCAGCTGCTAATTTTTTAACTTGACCATCGGTCAAATATATTTCTTTTACAATATATTTTGTCATCTTATATTAAAGTTACAGATTAAACTCAAAGTTTGTTCAAACTTGCAAAATTACTAGTAATTTTTAAACATGTGCTGTCATTTTACCTCCAACAGAATCAATCGTAATAAATCTGTCGCTGATCACTAGCGCGTACACGTACAACTGCGCTACTGGAACTGCTCCGAGTGTCCAAGTAATTTCAATACCAGATGTTGAGTCGACAGTTCGCTCGCTATGTTTACTGACATCAAAATAAAATATTGGATAAAGTGTATGAAACTCCTCTGCTGATATCTGAGATCCATCTCCAACATCCTGATATTTTTGCACTGCGTCGAGCAGATACATGTAAGGTCTAGTAACATTTTTATTAGCGTCATCTGCAAAATTACATTCTATCGCTCGCTCCGGATACTGCTTCGAATTTAGTCTAGCATATATTCGTCTAACATCAGCGTTATCAAATATCGCATTATTTTGTTGTTGGTTACCACGTCGCGCTTGCTGTTGAAATACAACAAATAATTGCCTCGGCAGTTGTTCACTTGATGTTGTTGTAACTCGTCATGTGTAGTCGGTAGTATTCGGAACTGCTGTTTGATATATTTTATGTTGCTGAAAATAAATTCTGTTTGTATGTTTATCGAGTATACTGTTTAAATCTGACATTTTATCGATTGACGGAGTTATTCGTGGCATCCATAGCGCAAGTTTGTTTATGATAAACTGTACATCAGCTCCGCCTGACCTAAACAGGCAGTCGTTTTGTTCTGCTCGATCTAAAATAAGGGTATGTTTAAGTCCACGAAATACTTTGTTGTAATCGCGACAAAAGCCAAATATTGTACTTAATGGCAGCATCATTGTAATTTGACGTGATCCTTCTGCAAGTTCTTTTCTTCTAGCAAAACCTTCATTGTAACGTGGATTTTTTTACGCTAATTGTGTTATTGATTAAATCTAACATTGCAACGCCGTCCGCACCTGCAGCTGGTGCTGCTATACCAAGATTATTACAAGCTGCAGTAAGTGAGACTCTTGTAGCCATTGTTTGTTATATCATTTTATGTTATATTAAACTGACTATTGTTGACAATTTTATGTAGGACAACAAATAATGAGCTACTATACAAAATTTGGAACATTGATAAGAGATTCATCAGCTGTAAGTACAACTATAACAAAAACAGATTGATTTATCAGGTTACCTGAAAAAATCCGGTGACACAATGACAGGAAACCTGTTTATGTCAAATCAACGAGTACTAGGTTCAGAAACAGCAGATCCACCAATAAATGTTAATAACACACAAGCTGTCAGTTATGCACAACTAAAATCTGTTGATGACAACAAGTTGTCGTTGACAGGAGGAACTTTAAGCGATAATTTAGATATGTCAGAAAAAAATAAATAAATTTGGAGACCAGGTATCCACCAGCAAACTTAAATTATACACAAGTGGTAAGTTATGCACAGTTGAGGTATGTGGATGATAACAAACTTGATAAAATCGGTGGAACGGTTATAGGTAATATCAACATGTCAGGAAAAAAAATAATAAATTTGGAGACTGCATATCTGCCAGAAAACTTGAATCAAACGCAAGCTGTAAGTTATGTGCAGTTAAAATCTGTTGACAATAATAAACTTAACAAAGCCGGCGATACAATGACAGGTAACCTGTTTATGTCAAATTCAAAAATAACTGGATTACTTGCAACCTCACCACCAGCTAATGATGCTGATGCTGTTAGTTATGGTCAGTTGAAAGAAGAACTTGCCTCATACTTTAAAAAATCTGGTGGACCAATGTCAGGCAATATAAACCTGAGAAATAATAAAATAACTACGACATATGTTCCAGTTAGCCCTAATGATCTGACAAATAAAGCATATGTTGATAGTCTGTCTAGTGGTATAAAACGAACTAAAACAATGTTGGATATATTCCAATGCTTTATAAAGCAACTGACAATCGAGTTGGGCTTGAGGTAAGCGCATCAGCATATTATCTTGAAAATTATCCTTATTACGCTTTCTCTGATAGACATGAGTGAATGACTAACGGAGAAGTTGAAAATTTTTAGATTAAAATTAAATGTCCTACTGCAGTTGCTGTTTGGCAATTTCATTTGTGAGGCCGATTAAACTCTGGTGTTGGCCGAATTTATAATTGGCGATTGGAAGGATCAAATGATGATATCAACTGGACAACATTCTATAGCACAACAGACACTTACATTTCAACAACACAATATTTTACGATTCTGGCAGAAAACTCTGTTAACAAGTACTTATATTTTCGAGTTAATGTTTTAGCTGCTGAACATCCATTTCCAGGACTGACAGCATTTCAAATATATACACTTGATGATCAAATTTAATCTAGTGTTATAAAATAATTTCAGAACCACCAATTATAACCATTGCAAGAGAATGTTATGATAATATTTTAAACCTCAACAAAGATGTTGGAGCCGTTAATGAAATAGTAAAATTAATCCAAAGTTTGAAAAAACTTAACATCGAATCATTGAACAATCCAACATTGCCAGTAAATTTTGCTAATTTTCTTCACGTTGTGCATATGCGAGGACCACAACTGAAAAAAGCAATAGAAAACTTTGATATCATAAGCAGATACTGTCATCCTGATGATTGTCTAGAAGAACAAAAACAAGTTGAAATTATATTTAAAAAAATATTACTCGAGCTTGATTGGTCTAACATAGATTTGATAATAAAATCAGATTTAATAAAAGCACGAGTTTATAGTGGAAGAACACTAGAAGAAAGACGAATAAACGAAAATCATACTCGTCTTGACAAACTAGTGGAAAATAAAAAAATGAGAATAAAAAGAAACAAAAAGTCATATGATAGTTTTTCAAAACGAGGTATATTTAAGTATCTCGGAATGTACTAACATGACAAAGAAACCTTGGTTAAAATCGTTACTATGACGTCAGAAGCAGAGTCAATTATTAAAGTATAAGCAAATGCAATTTTGCCAATGATACGTAAAAAAGACCCAGAATTTGATCCGATTATTGTTAACAAGTCTCTAAAGATAATCAAAACTTTAGACAATGAAATTAGTAATTTTAGTGATGATGAGCGAGAAAATTTTTTTGAAGAAGTCGATCAAACAAAGTTGGAAGTAAAGTCTGATTCTTATTATGATATAAGTGAAGAAGACGATGATCCATTCCCATCATTCCACTACTCTAAAGAATTGTCACTACGAAATTATTACAACGAAGTTAAAACAATACTCAAAAAAACATATGAAAAATTAAAGTTAAAAGTAGCTTCTGCTGTTGGTCTTCTCACAATTGAACTAGATTAGCTTAAGAAATTAATGTTAGCAAATTTCGTAGTTGCATATGCAATTATCAGACAAAATCTTGTTCTCAAAAATTACACGTTAGATCAGTTGAGTTTAGTTTTAGGGTATACTGAAGAAACAGAAATCGATTACAGTAATTTGGTGAATAAAACAGATTTATATGAGAGTGAAGTAGGAAATAGTTTTGATTCATACGCTTGGTTAAAGAAACAAGATGTACTAACAGATAAATAATATCATGATACTTCGTCAGATGTTTATGACAAATATTGAGAGTTTTTAGTTTTTACAATATTATCAATTTTATCATTTTTGGTGTGTAAAAGAATGTTATAAATACTATCGTAGAATACTTCGAGTAATATCATATTTGCCACTGCTAATGACTAGCTCTGGTATAATTTCAAGCGGAGCATCATTAAATCCGATTTTGTTAATAATATCAGGCGTTGGTGTTTCTCTTACAACAGCGTGTAAAAAAATTGAACCTCGACTTGTGACTAAAAAAATGCCTGCAAAGCAGCTAGTATAACTTACAAAAAATTACTTGATCAGATACGATCTTACTTGCGAGGTGTAAAATATGATATGGACGATTTAATACACGAGTTTCGCATTACAGACTGTATGTTAACAGATATTCTACCAATGAGAGTCAGCAGGTATGAAAAAGATTATCAAAAAAAGTATGTTAATGATAGAGTATGAAATTTTGTCTAAAGTTTAGAAATAATGTGTAATTCGTATTTGTTTGAAGGGGTAGAGGTCCTGGGCTAGAAATCTCCTAGCTAAAAACTGAAAGTCTTGTTGGGATAGGGATTGGTGGGTCTCCGAGATGGTAATTTGTATTTGTTTCGAGGGTCTCTGAGATGGTAATTTATATTTGTTTGGAGGTGGGTAAAGGTCTTGGATTATATTTGAGGTAGAAATCTCCTAGCTAAAAACTGTAAGTCGTTTCGGGATAGAGGTTGGAGGGTCTCCGAGATGGTAATTTATATTTGTTTGGAGGGTGGGGAGAGGTCCTGGAGATAGAAGTCTCCATTTCCCTTACTACTGGGTCTTCCCTGGTTCTTCCTCCACCATTTATACTGGCCGCCATGTATAGCCTATCTTTTCCTGAAAAATGGTCTTAAACCAACAACAATCCTCAAGTTTAACCTTCAGTTATTTTGCAGCTTGTCCAGAGCTGACCAAAATATGAAAATGGGCATATCCTGTGTATACAATAAGGTGCACCACAGTGAGAAAATCCATGTCCTTTGAGAATTTCATATTACTGGACCCCAAAAAAATGGTCAATATTTAGTGAAAACAACTCTTAAAAAATGCTGCAAAAAACAACCCTCCTGATTTTAGGTCAGAATCTCCCTATTTCGCTTTTGAAAAGTTGACACATGTATGGGAATCTATTTTAATTTTTACAAAGATACTTTATATTTATTTTGTCTACATTGTAAAGATGGCCAAATTCGAGTCTATGTATTTAGAAATGCACTGAATTACTTTAAAATAACAGCAAACAAAAAATGTTTGAGAATAATGTGAGGATGTGTCCAAGGATAGTTTAGATCATATTTCTTTATGTGGATCTTATAAATTTTAGATAAGCTCTTGTGAATATCATCTTAGTGGCCATTGTATGTGTTTGTGATTAGGCTTTTGGTCTTCATGTACACATTATATTTATGTTCTCTTCATAGTTTATATTTCATATAAACTGAATTCTTTGTTCTTGCAAAGAATTTTATCTACTAAAATTAAAATCAATATATTTAACAGATTAACCATAGCAAGTCTGAACTGAAAGCAACTAAAATTATAACATACACACTCAACTAAAACCCAAAACAGGTCACCCTTTTTTATTGTTTATTCTCCAGGATCTATGATCATGTGCCGTTTTGAAAACACTACTTTGACACAATGATTTATCTCTAACTTCAGATTTCAATGGTTTATCTGCAGTGTACCTTCAAACAACCACTTGGAATTTTATGTTCTTTGTTGAACTCGAAAATATTATATTATTACTATGATTAAACATTTTACCACAAACATCACATTTGAAAGCTTTATCTACCATACACCATCCAGTGGCTCTTCAAGTGGCTACTCTGCCCAAACAATTCATTACAAATTTCACGTTTGAATGGCTAATGTCCAGTATGTATTCTTATGTTCACTCTGCATTTTAAACATTCTATCAAAGATTACATTACATTGGTTTGTCTCTAGTATGTATCCTCATGTCGACATTTAAATTACTACTCTGTCTAAATATTTTATCACAAACATCACACTTGAATAGTTTATCTTGAGTATGAATCCTCTTGTGGACCTTCAAATTAGTGCTAGATCTAAACATTTTATTACAAACTTCGCATTTGAATGGTTTATCTCCAGTATGTATCCTCATGTGGATCTTTAATGTACCAATCTGCCTGAACAGTTTATTGCAAACTTCACATTTGAGTGGTTTATCTCCAGAATGTATTTTCATGTGTCTCTTCAAACTACCACTTTCAGTAAACGTTTTATCACAAGCTTCACATTTGAATGGTCTGTCTCCAGTGTGTATCATCGTGTGTCTGTTCAAATTACTACTGGGTGCAAACACTTTATCACAAACTTCACATCTGAATGGCTTATCTCCAGTATGCAACATCAAATGCTTCTTCAATTGACTTTTCTGGATAAATATTGCATCACAAGCTTCACATCTGAATGGTTTATCTCCAAAATGTACCCTGATGTGTCTCTTCAAATGACTACGATGTACAAACATTTCATTACAAACGTCACATCTGAATGGTTTATCTCCAGTATGAATCGTCATGTGGACCTTCATATTACCACCAGTACTAAATATTTTATCACAAACTACACATTTGAATGGTTTATCTCCAGTATGTAACCTCATGTGCACCTCTAAATGAGCTTTCTGGGTAAACATTTTATCACATACTTTACATATGAATGGCTTATCTCCGGTATGTATTCGCATGTGGATCTTCAAATCACAGAGGTGCCTGAACATCTTATCACAAACTTCACATCTGAACGGTTTATCTCCACTATATGTCTTCATGTTACTCTTCAAATGAATTATTTGGTATCACGGTACCAATTGTTTTTCCATAGACCTCAATGCTAATGTTTTGTGAAATAAATATACTTACTATCCTACCTCAGCATGCATGTCACCCACTGTCATAGAGAACAATGTTAGATTGTCAATTTGACAGGGACAGAAGGCCATAGGACACAATTAATTTTACTATATATTCTCTACATTTGTTTCTCAGTACTGAACTTTCCACTGTGTGACAATCAATACAAATCATATATTAATCTAAAATACCTTCAAAGATGACTTCACGGTGAAGTTTTTGTCAAGGGTTGACCTGCATTTTTTTGAGAGGCTGAATTGTAAACAAAGCACCATGCAATGGAACACAGATTTCACTTCCGTATCATCACCAAGGCCTTATTACTCACTGTGCACTGTCGCCGAAATACACACAGACAACCACACCATAAGCTCATATTCTCAAGGATAAACAATTACCTTTAAATCCCTACCAAAAATGCACCAATAAAACTCTTCTATCACCACCAAAATGAGAGAGGAAAAAATGTTCTAAAACTAGACTAGAACTACATTCGTCGGTACTGAAATGGAAGTACAAATTGTGACCCGATTCCAGAACCAGGTACTCCATTGCATTTAAGAGAGATAACTCTGCTGGAACTAGACAGGGGTAAGAGTTATCTAGTTACACCAGACACATTTTCAGTCATGTGTACCACATTAAAAAAAAAAAAAAATCATAAAAAATACAAAATGTGATATAGTTATGAATTAACATAATCTCACATGTTGCCAAGAGGCTCGACTTTTATTAAGCATAACAGAAAGTTCAACTCTTCCTTAATGCACCAATCACAGCTAGTTGTGTGGTTTATTTCTGAGTGCAATGTCTCTACACCTTAAGCTCCACCCACCTGGGGTTGTACAATTGGTACCGTTATACCATTTCGTCCAGTCATAGTATACAAGCTCAGTCGGTGTTAGAGGACAGGGATTGGCGGTAGGTCCACAGGGACAGGGAGCGTAAGGATGAAGTAGGTACGAATATTCATGAGTTGGGCTGGGCGATTTTGACTGGTACACCATCGTTTTATTTGCCGATAGCCGGTACCTAATCTTCATCCCGCATACCGCATTCCGCTTCGGCTATTAGAGAGGGAATTTTTAACCCGACGTACATAAATATTACTTCTCTTTCTGTTCCTAATAGCTTTTACAGACGTTGCTTTAACAAAATATTTCTTTCTCTTGACTGGGTCAAAGATGGGTTTTTTCTCCGATAGTCGTAACTTTTACTATATGCTTCGTAAGTTAAATAAGGAACATTACTTCTCTTTCTGTTCTTAACTGTTTATTTATTTTTCTAATGTGAAATTATGCTCTCTATTTCAGATTTCATGAGAGTTGCCGTTTCGATTTCGCACTAATCCAACTGTCAAAACATATTATCATAAATCTGAATTAATTTTAAAAATTTAACTTTTTAAGCAGTTTCACAGAATGACATTCTCCGTTATCAGGACAGCTGAGTTTCAATTTCGCAATAAAATCTAACTCGGTAAAATGTATTTTCTCATGCTGCTGATTAAATAAAACACAAACTTTTTAAATAGTTTCACAGAATGACTTTTTTTCCCTTTCACAGCTATAACTGACACAACATGCAGAATAGATTAATATAAAATGTGCTATATATCCAGGCCCCGGCCTGTAATCACCATAAAAAGATACATTATTGTGTCATATTATGAAATAATTGGTGGCCTCTTATGCGAAACAGGAACAAAAGAAAATGATTCCGTAGATATCCACCCTTTTAATTTCGCTTTTAAAGTGCTAAAGAATAAACATGATCTATTTTGGTCTTCGAGTCAAAGTAATGTACAGAGCCCTAGGATCTAACATTGGCACATCATTTCAAGCTACGACTACCGCTTTTAAGAGTTCTAGACACAGAAAAAGACCTTGTGGTATGAATTGATAAATACATAGTACTTTTTTATTGAGTTGAGGTAGAGGACAAGAACCTGAGGTTGTCATAGAAAAAGAATAATGTTTGTCTATGAGTGCAAGTCATGTAGAGGTTCTTAGGATAGTTATTAATGCAAACATATCGTTATCCATTGAGTACAGGTAGAGAACAAGGACCTAGGGTAGGTATAAGACTTTATAAGAGTCCTATTCAGAACTAAAGCTCTAAGATACTAATACAAATACTAATATATATATATATATATATATATATATATATATATATATATATATATATATATATATAATGAATTAAACATTTTCTAACCTCTATGATAGTATTTTTTGTATTAAAGATTAATTCTGCCTACTATTATCAAGAATTCTTCCATAGAATCCAGGGATTGCGCTTTCCGTTCTGTCTGGTGTATATTTATAATTCTCAATAAATAATCCTATATCCCACGATTTCTTGCACAGGAATCCGGAATGACTGTGTAGATTGATGAGAATTAATTATTAGGTCGCCGTGCGAGTGTGTGTGCTACGCACAAATGCATATAACACCGATTCAGTCGCATCAGTTTTTGATGATGCGCGCTTTGTCGTGTAGGAATATGGGCTGGTGCGTGCAGATAAGGCGATGTGTGCCGTTTAGCCGCTGACCTGGGTTCGAATCTCCCTACAGTATGAATTAAAAATTCTCTAACCTATATGATAGTATTATTTGTATTAAATATTAATTCTGCCTACAATAATCAAGAATTCATCCATAGAATCCAGCTATAGCACTTTCCGTTTTGTCTGGTATATATATATATATATATATATATATATATATATATATATATATATATATATATATATATATATATATATATATATATATATATATAATATAATCTTTGCGATAGGATTTTACTAATTAGAGGACAATGAGGTTGCAACAGAATATGCATACTGTCTGTCTACTAGTCCATATCATGTGCAGTTGCCTAAGATGATTGTTATTATTAATAATATCAATGCATGCTTCTTCATTGGGTACAGTAAGAGAAGAAGACCTAATGTAGGATACTGAATTAGCGGCCTAGCGCGTTCTGAGAGTCCTAGGCAGACACAGTCAATTAGGATAGGAACTATTTTGTTCCTGATGAGCGTTTATCGAGGCAAATTTTGCATTTAATAAATATACCTTAATCGTTAACAACAGTTTCCTGTGTCCATGGCTGTATCAGATGAAGACCAAGACTAGCCAGCAAACCCGCCTTTTTCGGAGTTAAGTGTAAGTGTTTGAACTTTATAAGGTGATACGAGGAATTTTATCGACACTTGTATTAAGGTAAACAACAGTAAAATCGTGTTCCTGACGCATTTATGTTGTATGTATAAACACGTAAAAATATAGTTGATTAATTTCTCATAAAATTCACGGCGGTTATCCAGAAATGGTGCTGATACGTCGTGACATTATTTTGTTCATGATGACCGTTTATCAAGGCAAATTTTGCATTTAATAAATATACCATAATTGTTAACAACAGGTTCCTGTGACCATGGCTGTATTAACGTCGACAGCTTTTACGCACCGTACCATATTGTCGAGTTATGTACATGTGCATGTATCTAATCCTTACATTAGCAACATTAATTTGTTTGTTTGTTTGTTTGTTTGTTTGTGTCTTTAACGTACATTTAGCAATTTGAGTCATATCGCTACGATGTCTGCAGTTTAGCAGCTTATATTGATGTCTAACCTGTGGCATCATTCCGAAGCCGTAACCACTTAGACAACTGGAGCGATATCTGAATCAATATAAATTACGGGGTTGTTATAAAAAGTTTAGGTCCGACAATTACTTGGTTACAAATGTCATCATTTATCTCGCAGCAAAATATGTTTATATGGAAGATAATATAGATGTGATGGCAGTTAGCAAGTATGACAACCTTAATCAAAAACTGCCCTGATTTGGCTATTGGTGGTATTTAGGGGTTGGGGAGTGGGGTTAAGTGCTCGGATACATCCAACGACAACCACCGACCTACCTTAAGTGAGTAGTAAGCTTTGTCACATGCAAAGATTCAACCTGTCTGACACTGGAATAGATGCTGCGGTGGTGAGCTGGATGAATTCGTAAGGCGATGTTTTAAACCACTCGGTCATCGACTTCCTTAATATTTATATTTCCATAAATCACAAGTTGCAGTGATACATATGACGAAAATAATAAAAAAAATTCATTGGTGCGAAGAAATATAGAAAATGGAATGGTTTTTATTGTTTGATTTATTTCATGGATCCCTTGTATTGGCGAGTTGTCGAATGATATTCCTGTGGCCGAGTCAACTGAAATTGAAGTGGATCCATATGGTGCGAGTACGATTGTCCATATTCCCGACAAAGACACATCATTTGACATCAGCGACAGAAACATTGGTCCAGTGAATCTTATTGAAGAAGAGTACGTGTATGCAAGTAATACTAATAATATTTGCAAAGAATAGGAGAAACGTTATTATAAACTTGATTTTGAACTCCTTGGCAATCATATACAAACATGAAACATGTAAAACCGCTATACTTTCTTAAAACATAAATGCAACAATTTTGTATGATTGCTTGCATGAAATTGATTATTTCAGGTCAATGCACGATGTTTAGACTTGGACGATGATCGAGTACCGTGGGATAACGTATACAATCCTGGAGGAATCTTCACAGAAACCTACCCGGCCATTGATGTCCAGTCTTGGTTGTTCATATGGTGTAAAGGTGAGTGAGAAATGCAAAGTTATAAATAATAGCGTTGTGTATGCCTTGTCGAAAAAGTGTGTGTGTGTGTGCGTGTGTGTGTCAAAGGTGCGAAAAGGGGACATCAGTGTAAATACACACCAACAGACCGGGGACACACCTCGAAACGGGGACGTCCCCGTTTTGTAATGTTGGCTTAAATGGAATGCCAAGACCTTACTTAATGATACAAATCTTAAAATAAGCGTATCTGAGCATCTCCCCATTTTGTCGGTATTTTTCTAGATCATGCTATATACAACAATACACACGTCCCACTCGACACAAAACCTCGTGTGTATCAGTCGGAAAATTGTGTCCCCTTTTACGAGTTACAAATTCACACTGTTTTGCTGTCGGCTTGCTGGATTTGCTTTCGAATAACTCACCGAAGATGGCATAAAGAAGAGCTAGCAAGATTTAAATCATTTATGTAAACATAGACAAATATATATGATCTATTTTCTTTTTTAACACAGAGAGCAATACTGATGTACATGTTTATTGATGGGTAGTCCAATGTTCATAACACATTTCGCCAAATTAGATCAGGAACACAAGAAAACTGAATGAAAGGTTTCATGCAGATATTATGCACTGTTTTGACGATGTGCATGCTGGCTGAAGTATAAATAATGTGAAACAAAACGATCAAATAAATTTTATTTGACTCAGAGGTAAGCTATCAAATATTTCTCATTGTTTCCTCGTTTAGTAAGTACCTTTTTATATTTTCTCTAATCAATCAATGACCACAAATACGCAAATTTAACTTCACAGCTGTCTTCTCCACTAAGAGAAAGGCAGAACATTAATACTGTTACATGCAAAGGGTCTCTTTAGTGAACGAATGAAAGACACTATAATAATATTCCTCTAATTACTACATGACCACCAATATCACAACTACACATTTAAACTACAAATTCACAATTGCCTGCCTACCTCACAATTTTTGGTGTGTTTCACATCGGAGATCTTATCAGGTATTGGCTTACTAATGAAGCGGATTGCAGTAAAGTGGCAAATGTTTGTACATCAAAGTTAAAAATGTGTTATTTGTGGGACATTTTAAATTCTAAACCGTATTCTTGCCAATAAAATTATTTTAACTGAAGATTGGCATGCAGGTCTTGGATTATTTCATTGTAGAAGAAGGGATACATTCACTGTATTTATATTTGTGTCCCCGTTCCGATGGCAACGATTGTGATAGGTGTTTCTTGGAAATCAACCACAAATCAATTACAGTTGACATGTATATATCAAATGCGTAGTAAAATAGATCTTTATCGACCATACTTTGTTAAAATAAAAATGTCCCCGTTTTGATGTTAAAAATCATATGTCCCAGTTTTGTAGGTTTTACAAGAATGTGTGTGCGTGTGTGTGTGTGTGTGTGTGTGTGTGTGTGTGTGTGTGATATCAAATCTTCAATTCTATTACATTTCCTAATTGGACAATACTGTTCAAGGACATACATGCATGAATTTTGTCTTTCTAGCGAAACAACGTAAACTCTACATTGTGGCGCTGCACATCTAAAGGTGTCAACATGAAGTGTCCAGTGACAATACGCCACAAGGGAACTTGTTTGTTCAAAGCTATGCTCAACACACCCACCCCGCTGTCCCTGACCGTCAGCTAAAGGTACAGGTGTAATCCAAGGTAACTCTTTGTCAGCATAGCATGTCACTTTTGCAGGTAATTGTACAATTTGTACAAACTCAACGTACATTTGATCTATAAGAATAAAAGTTACATGTAATGAAAATTCTTGAAATATTCAATCCTGACACAGTGGTTATACTAAAGGCAATAATCTTGGAACGAATTTCTAAGTGCTTTTGATAATGTTAGTGGCTTTCAGGGTAAAGGCAAGAAATTTCCATATGTTTATGCCTTTTGGGTTAAAGGCAAAAAATTTCCATATATGTTTAGTGTTGAATTATACGCTTGTGATTACCTCCTTTGACATAACATGATTTCGTCTTTCTCAAAGGTAAGACGTGCTGCAAGGGAGCAACTTTTCACACCAGCCTTGAAAATTGCAGAGGACGCTATTCTGGAGAGTTCGGGACTAGATACAGTCTCTCTCCCAAGGAAGGCGCTTTTGAAAAGAGTTGCTAATAGAACCAGAGCGAAGCTGCGTCCAGAAGAGCCAAGAACGTTGGACTTTGACGTTTGTGGTTTATATAGAACTCAGACAAATCTAAAGTTAGATATAAATATACTATAAAATTTACATTAATGTATTTTTATTGTTTCATAATGTTTGCTACTTAATGTTACTGTCTGCTACCAAACTTTAAAAAAATAATGTATTATATCTAGTTTGCAATTAAACTTTGCTAGTTTAAATTTCGTCTCGTTTTGTATTTGTAACTTGTGGTAATCACTGTAATATGGGCACTAAAATGCATCTAACAAAGCTATACTTTGATCCATATTGTGCATAATGAGAGGATGAAGTTATGAATATTTTATTACCTTAATGATATCGATAACAATAATCTATTTGTTCTGACTTTTACAGCTGAATGAGGACTTCATCAACGCACTTGACTTCTTGGTAGCAGACATCAGAGTGGATGGGGAGCGACACTTCCTGCTGGCAACTGAATATCAGTTAGGGCTTTTACGAGAAGAGAAGCGGTGGTACATGGATGGAACATTTAAGGTAAATCATTACGTTGTATTCATTGGTATTTGCTGGACGAGTACCAGTTATTGCTGAACTCCAGATTTTGTCGGTTTTAAATTTATAATAGCACCCAGTAGTAGTCTTCAGGCCCATTCGTTTAATAAGTGTGGTTATAACTTCCAGGTCCTTGGTGAGCTTTTCAGACAACATGGTCAGCTCATGTAATTGCGCTTACAGAAATGTAGACAAAATACTAGATGTCGTTATGGCTCATCAATTTCTAGGTTAATACAAATATTTTCCAGTATCCGCAACAAGCTGATATAAACTAGTTGAAACATATCACAGTTAAAGGTTTAATTCCTGTAGAAACAGCCATGTAAAGTTTTGCAAACACTGCAGTTCTTGTGTTTTATTTGTTTGTCTTGTCTGCTTTGTATGTGCCTTTGAAAAAGACTCATTAAGAGTCGAACGCGCTCAGGCTAGTTTTGCACTGTTCGTTGTCAGTTTATTGCATTTATCTTAATCAATCCCTGACATACGTGATCCCTTGCTGGATCCAGTGCACTTGAAAGGACTGTTATTCGCCATATATATATATATATATATATATATATATATATATATATATATATATATATATATATATATATACACATGAATATCGCTGCCCTCACATACTCAAATCGCACTTTTAAATAACTCTGCCTAATATATAATGAATCAGTATACCGTATATTCACTAAGTAATGTCCCCTAGGAGTCAAATTTTCCAAATTGTGTGCGTTGATTAGAGCATAATAATGAAAGCTAAAGATGTTGTGTTATGTTCATCTGGGGGTATTTCTGCCACTGGGGTTCTTTCTGCCTCTGAATTCAGATACTGTAAATATCGGCTCAACTAAAATGTTTAATTGATCAACAAGTTTTCCCAAGAACCCGAGCAAAGGGAAATTGTAATAACTAACCTGAACTCCCAAAGATCGTCTGTACTGATGTTACTGTGCATTGTTTAAATTTTCTGCTTTTAGGAAAGAGGAAGTGGTGTTAATTAAGGGATGCATCTGAATTGAATGTGCCTAAATATGAACAGTTTTAATTAACTATGCATATTGTTTTTCATCATGGACAAGTAATTGCTATGAAGATAATGATAAAAGCGTGCTAAATTTTCCAAATTAATGATTAAGATGAACAAAATTGTTGGATAAATTGATTTAGATTTGTAAACAACTATTCTTGATACATTATTGAGGAACAAAATAGACCAAGAGCTGACTGAATATAATTAGTTTGTGTTGTTTGGTTCTACCAGTGAAGTCTGTCACATATTAACGAACATCGTTGCTATGATTGTTTTGAACTGTAGTATTTTATTATAGATTTATCACATATATATTATCAAGACATTAATTACATATTTAGTACATTTCAGACCGAACATTTGTATAGATTTGAAGAATGTACCGAGAAATATGAGACCAAATTAAAATGGTTACTAGATCTGCTACATAGATGTGACAATAGAAAGAAGATCATAGCGTACACCAGGTCAATAAATGGGTGCTACCAAATATATGTCTGGTTGGTGACAAACTTGATAGAAACGTTTTGTGTCGGAGACAAAGCGGCCTCCAACAATAAGAGGGTAGTGATATTTCATGCCAACAACAGACAAGGAGAGTAAGGAATGAATCATCAATCAGTTTGTGAAAGAAGATTGTACTATTGAAGGTTTGGTGTCCACAGTGGTGTTTGGACTGGATGTTAAGATCCCAAATGTTGTTTATTGGGATTAAGCTTCTTCGTACCTTGTTACTGGAAAGAGGTGGGAAGGTGTGGTCGTGCTGGCGGAAGGGACTATACAGTTTGTTATGCATTTAAAAGAAGCCAGTCAAGGTGTACAGATGATGGTCAAAAGACACTTGCTCAGTTGAGTAAATGTCTTACAAATTCTGTGCTCTTTAACCTTCGATTGGATGGAATGGATAAAAAGGACATGAAAATGTTACACATAACTGAGGACTGTCGTTGTGTGAGGGATGGGGTCTGTTTATGTAAACAAAATACAGTGCTGCCTTGTTTGTCAAAAGTCATAACCATTGCAAGCCTAAATTCAGTGAGTTACCGTTGCCTTTCTCGAGATAAACAAATTGTACATTTGAGTACAGGAAATATACTTGTTTGTGACCTCTGCAATTTGAGATGCCTAATATGGTTTGAAATTTAATTGTAAAAATTGGAAATAAAAATAATTTTGTTCAAACGTTTTTTTAGCTTTGTAAATACATACCTAGTATGGCACAAGTAGGTGCATAGACACTTTAGTATGACAATCTTCGTTACCACAAGGTGTCATTTCTGTACGTTCACACCTTAACGATTTATAAAAGATACACATCTAAGCAAATAAATTAATAGACAACAGTGTTATTCCGATAACACAAAATGACTAAACAATGTAGTTGGAATATAATAAATCTTGGTCTCTTTGTACTAGACTAATTCCATGAAATCCCTACATGGCTGAGCAATTCTCATTTACACCATTAGGTCACAAACCCTTACTATTATAATGCATAGGGCGGAAGTAGCCCATTCCACCACGGGCTGAATAACATCATGAAAGTAATTTCACAAGACGAATGTTTAACTTGTTTTTTATTTCAGTTTGTATCATTTGATAATTTTATATAAATTTCCAGAACAGAAATATGTAAAGTTCGGATAGTAGAAATAACGGTTGATGACGTCATCACACTTCAAATTTTAAAGCCTAGACTGATGCTGGACCCGGAAAAAAAAAGTAGTAAATAACAGTTTCATGATGCATTCATTATTCTGAGCAAATTCAACTAACCGATTGAGTCCGCATTATTAAATTTCCCTAGTATTAAAAGATAACAGCTTCTGCGCCGTGTTCGGAACGATTATTAGACCCTAACGCATATTAACTGCAGAGTAGGAACTGGTAGAATGGGCTGCTTCCGCCCTATGCATTCTAATAGTAAGGGTTTGTGACCGTAATGGTGAAAATAAAGGTTAATTCGCCGGATTGGATTCATGCGATTGACGTCCGAGAGTTTTGCGTTGGTACGTTACTGTCTTTTGAATGTATATGTGTAGTTTATCAGTCTTCTTGCGATTCTGAAGCGATAAAAGACGTGTGAGAAAAGTCGAATCGTGCGGAGGGTTGTGGTCACGTTTGCACTCCTTGTGTTAATTTATAATACCGATAAGGTGATTTCATGTTGTCAGAGATTTCGTCGTACTTTCTAGATAAAACGTCAGACTCCTGTGCTACTATATGCAAACGTTTTATCCCAAACTTCACATGTGAATGCTCATCTTTCGTATGCATCCTCATGTGACTTCAGGTGACCCGGTCCGGCTGCCTGTCAAAACATACCGCAGTCAAAACGTACCTATGTATAAACGTACAAAGTCAAAAAGTACTCAACAAGACAAAACGTACACAAGTCAAAACTTACTCAAGCAGATAGTGTACCCTAGTCAAAACGTCCCAAAATAAATAAAGGCCCAACACACTGAGATTCGGACATTTATTCTTGTTTAAGTCTACGCATATCGACAGATACCTTTTCTTAGTAAATTGTGAATATCGGGATTGAAATAGCTTTTGTTTGATAATCTTAGAAATGATACCTCGATTAATATAACAACATCTGAGCCCTTTAAAATTACGTTTGATACAGACGGCTCTTTGAATAATTTATTGTTGATTTATTCAGCACCGTATTCTAAGGAGTGCAAAGCAAACCCGACTATACATGATGGAAATAAAGATGGCAAATTAGATGGATGAATTGATGGATCAGACGATCAGGAAAATAAGATAACTCCAGAAATATTACTTTAAATTAGATCTGGCTTATGAAAAAAGGAAAATTCAACTCATAACGTTTCATTGCGTCAGATGGAAATTGTATACTGCAAAAACACAAAATATCACACAAATACAAGTTGTTTTTTTATATATTTGCACAAAAATTGAAGCAGTATTCACTAGAACATAACAATACATATATATGTTTTAATAATTCCCTGTACATAGGTACAGGTGGGTCAGGGATCCATCCCAATGACTAAGATAACAATATTTTACTTTCCAGTTCTTTTACGCACTAATCATGTAAAGAATTTTCCCCCAAAATACTCCTCGACTTACAAAACTTATTATTATGCCGCTCTTATAACACGACCACTACACTTCATGATAAATTGATTTTCGGTAAAAAGACGAAGAAAAACATGGACATATGCTTAAATATATACAGTTGTTACTTTACTAAGGCTTCTCTACTTAAGCGCACCTGTAAAGAAAATATTCATCGAGATCGCCGCACAAAGTCAATAACCTGCAACATTGATCAACAACACGATTATAACAAGAAACACAATAACATCCTAAAATTTCCTCTGGAAATCTGTTCCTGTTACTAGTTGGGCTTTTCTAATATTAAAAACAAAAGTAAATTTTGGGGACCATAAAGGTTAAACTAGAAAATGCATGTGCCCACCTGCTTATCTCTTTAAAATTAAATCAATCAGTCGTTTGAGCATGGATGCATTTCCACAAGTTCTTAAAAGATGTTGTGTAGTCATGGTGCCACTTAATATTGATCCCAGTACTGAAATATCTTCTTTTATTTGCTGACGTATTTTCTTCATTGGTATTTCCTTAGTTTCGTTTCAAGTATTAGAATCTTCTGAATATTGACATAGGATGTCTTATCGTACAGCTTCCAGATCAGAAGGTAGAATGGCAGTGTTCCACAAGATTTGACGTTCAACCTTCTGTGCCAGCCTTGTGGGGAAATGGGGAGGGGGGGTCAGAATAAGGAAATACTTTTCTTTTTGTCGATAATGAAACAGATCTCAATAATTTAAGTTTAAATATCACATTTAAGTATAAGCAAAATAGTGAGAATGCTATTTAGGAAGTCTCTCTGCCGGACGCTACACGTTTATTTCAAACTTAATTTATCATGACAGATTAAGAAGCGACCTTGCTGTCATCGAAATGTCAGACTGAAATCATTTAAAAATAGTATTAAATTTTAAGATTCTGTTTTTAAGTATCACATATATTGTGCTAACCAGTAACTTTTACGTACTGATACGACAAACAGTGTAGATTAAAGATACTATTACCTTCAACATCATGAATTGTTCTGACAGCCATTAAATACACTTGTCATCTAGCTGCCAAACACTGCCGCTAATATTAATAATTAGCATTAGAACAAAGTTTAAAAAAAAAAACAAAACAAGAAAAACAATGAACTTCGTAAAAGTTATATTCGTTGTTTCACGTGATGTCACAACACGTGTGCACTCCCATATCCG
>JAECUM010016427.1:0-14547 GCA_016617855.1 Megalonaias nervosa | reverse complement strand
GCGTTTAAAATGAAAATGAAAATAGAGGTCAGGGGTAATAAACGAAACTTAATGAAGCATAATTTACAAAATGTGTACATATTTAAGGAAGAGAGAGTTATTATTATTATTATTATTATTATTATTATTATTATTATTATTATTATTATGATATATAAATAAATATATATATATATATATATATATATATATATATATATATATATATATATATATATATATATATATATATATATATATATATATATATATATATATATATATATGACTTTCATCTGAATCTGAGTATGGGCCTAACATGACACAGTAGCTACCACTTTATCTTGTGATGAATGTAAGAATAAAAAATACCCTAGTCGGAAAAAAACAATATAGTCCCATAAATTAAATGACCAGTCCTTTACAGTATAAATGCAGTCAGAATTGAACTAAAGCTCATAATTGTGTATAGGTATACTCAGCCTCATGACTGGGTCATTACTTTGTAACTTAACACGTGGTTCTCATTTAAAGACATAGTCAGTGTTTTGTTATGTTGATTTGACAGGAGTGTCTGTAGATACTTCAGAGGATTAATTGTCATGTTTGCGATAATATTAAAATGTTCAAGACAAGATCAACAATGTCTCTTCATGTCAATGCGTAAGTTTGCTCAGATTGCAATCTGATTAAAATCAGATTTCCACTTTCCAGGGTGAAGATCTGACAGCAACCGCCTAGGGGCCATGTATTGGTAAAGTTTTATTTAGGCAATGGAAATGCAGCTTTCAGAAATTTGAAAGTGAATCAAATTGACAGGCACACACTGATGCTCTTTAGCTATACTGCTCCGTCTCCCAAACACGATGA
Source organism: Megalonaias nervosa (assembly GCA_016617855.1). Classification (NCBI taxonomy): domain Eukaryota; kingdom Metazoa; phylum Mollusca; class Bivalvia; order Unionida; family Unionidae; genus Megalonaias; species Megalonaias nervosa. The sequence goes on along the minus strand of JAECUM010016427.1, from coordinate 13,698 downwards.
TATAAGACTTCATCTGATTGGCTGATAAAATTAGCGATTCTGGTAAGAACATAGGTCACCAGAACAAGACTCCTAAGTGGTCGCTGTCAGATCTTCAAGTAGGACAGTGGAGGTCTGATTTTAATCAGATTGGTTTAGATTTCTTTGAATAAAGTTAAAGCGTACACTTATTGCAAAATGTGTCAATCAGTCTTTTCTAAATGGAAAAAGTACATTAGTATTAGTAGAGTTTTCGAGGCACGGTGTTAATATTATCCAAAATTTGTTTTGACATTATATCCATTACATTATCTTCATTAGAATCAACAAATGCATATAATCACCTGACGACGATGTGTGTGTGTATGTATATATATATATTCACACCCCTCTCTCTCTCTCTTTTGTTATGTATATTTAATTTATTTGTATATTTGTTTCTCTTTTTATTTCATTACATGCTATTGTACTATAACATTGTATGCTGGACTTGACTTTGTTCAAATTGAATTCATTTCTGCTTGATCTGATTGACTTTCTTTTATGTTATTCATTGTAAACAACTAATGCATAGCTAAATTATTCTCTCTGTGTATGGGCTTAATATCAGGATCTTTATTAATAGAAGAAGTAAATATGTTTATTTGGTTCAGGGTTTTGAACAGCGGCAAAGAGGCTGGACAGACCACTTACTTTAATTATATTTGTCTAAAAGGGAGATGTTCAAAAAGCAGAAAATACAAGGTCAATAACGTCAAACCGAAGCCTCCAACCTACCAATTATTTTCGACCATTTTTGTTACTTTATTTTGAAGCGTTTTTTTTTACTCCTTTGTGCGTGATATTTTACATTTTGAATACCTACTCTTGGTCGCCAGCATCTCTGCCGCTGTAAATTAAATCATTATTATCTCAATAATGGAACCACACTCAGCTAGACTAGCTCGAGAGCGACTAGAGGCAATTAGGAAATATCTTCCCGTTCGTGATTCTGTCAAGCAACAACGACAAGCACGTCAGGAGTCTTAGGGGGAATTTGTAGAGGGTGCAAATCAATTATTTAAACCGGTCAAGAAGGCTACCGTTGGTCTTCTTCCTACGTTGGAGAAAACTTCTGAGAGGCTACAACTACAACACAGCAGGTTATCGGAGCATTACCAAATCAAATTAAAGAAGCTATGGAGTCTGCTGACAAAACACGTGCTGAAATTCAAGATGTTAAAAATATCGTCGAGGATCTGTCTAAATCAGAATTAAAACTCAACAAGGCTATATAGAATTTATGACTGATCCTGTTAAGGTTGCTGAGGCGGGATATCAGCTGCAGCATCAGTTTCTAAAGCCAGAGTTTCATAACACTCCAGAAAAAGAGTGGGTTGCTAGGGTATTTCGCGAATGCAAGGATACTCCACAAATCAGTCAAAAATATAAGAAAAGAATATAATGCTTTTATTGATAAAATTTAAGAAGTAAGAACAAATGTTGGAACGCCAGTTATATCACCAAGAAAGCAGAGATCTCAACAAAAGAGACAACCATCACCTGACCCCGGTGCCACTGGAAGTCGTATTGGTACAAGTACCAGGGGGAGTGGTCTTATTACTCCATGTCCTAATAACATACTTGCTGATATTGATTGACTAGAAATCTTAATCGGTGGAAAACGAGCTGGTAATAATTCCCCAGAAATCATCAATGAGACAACATCGATTTGTCAATTATTATTTACAGGTGGTATCATGGATATTAATGTTTAGCGGGCTGTCATCGACGAAATCGTTGATGACTACCACAGTGATTAAGGGTTGCAATTAAATCAGTGACAAGAAAATAAGATGATCATACATAATGCTAAACGTGGACAGATCATGGTCAGGGTGATAAATTCGCGATTACCTACATATAGCGCGTACTACGGAGATGGAGTTGGTGATGTTGTTCAGGGCCTATTTAGAAGGTTAGTCCCAAAAGCAATACCGATTGTAAAGCAACTGGGTATGAAAGCTATTAACGTTGTTCGTGAAAAAGGTATTTTTGCTGTCGATGTTGTTGCCAGTAAAGCATTCTCGGCAATCCGGGATAAACTAGCACGATTAGTACGACGAAAACTTCAGCCAGTAAAATTACCCACTACTGAAGTGATGCCTGCAAATGTTAGTAAAATAATAAATCAAGCTGCAAATAAAAATTAGCAGAGTTGGCTGGTACCCATGTCAGAGAAAGAAAAAAAATATAACCTCTAGTCTGATAGCAGGAAGTGGTCTTCGTGTTAGACGATAACAAATATAATAAAAATGTTCAAACGCGTACCTGATCCCGCATTTGACATGGACGCACCAGTACTATAGGATGAAACTGTGCGTGATCCTCAGTACTATTCTTATGACGCACGCGACCCAAATCAGCGTGGGCGAATTGAGCTGCAACTTCAGGATACAAGCAAATATTTCTTACCCGCTGAAGCATTTATTGAAGTAGAAGGTGAAATTTTAAAAACAGATAATACCGAATATGTAGCTGATGTTAGAGTTGGTTTTGTTAATAATTGTATTATGGCGTTATTCAACAGTGCTACATATATGATTGACGGAAGAAACATTGAAGCATGCCAGAACGACGTCGACGTTGCCACGACGATATTAGGTCTAGCAAGATATTCCGACAATTATTCAAGATCAGCTGTTCAATCAGTGATGTTTGTGAAGGATACTTCTGACCACCCTGACAACAGGCAGTATAATGTAAGACGGCCAAGAAACTTCGCCTACAACGCTGACGCTGATGTGTGGCTGGTGGTTCATGGTGCTAATCCAGGATTCAACTTAGGATTCGCAGCACGTCGATCAAAGCTGAAAGGCGGAAGAAGAATATTTTCGTGTGCAATTCCACTATCACATACGTTTGGATTTTGCAGAAGTGTCCGAAAGGTTATGTTTGGAACCAAGCATACAGTTGTACGAAAAGCCACAGACCATGATGAAATCTGGCGCCCTATCGGTGATGCAGGTAAAGTAACGCTGACAAAACTTTCTTTGTGGATGCCAGTAATGACTCCATAGATCGCTGAAGACAACGGCTACTCTCTTTCATGGAACAAGGCAGTAAATCGACATTATCATGGTTGACTATGACTGCAGATGCTATTCAAAGCAATATTGATGGTTTCTTCACATGGCAGATAGCATCACAACATGGTGTCTCTGCACCGCGATGTACATTTATTGCTCTCCAAGATAATGCACGAGTAAACTTACAATGATATTTGACACGCTTGGAGTTAGTGAAGTTTCACTGAGGATATATGGACATCAAGAACCAGCTGAGGATATATTATTGAGTTTTGAAAATAATCATGTTGCACGCGCGTATCATCGTTTGATGTCATTTATGGGGCGTGATCAAAATGTTGATAATGGTTTACAAATATCACAGCTAGATTTTACAATCCTCTATCCAATCTATTATTTCTCACTGGAACACTTGGATTTATTCAGACAATCTGTCGTTGATATTCATCTTCGAGCTCGTGTGGCAAGAGGAGTAATTGTTACTTACAGAGCAGTCGCTCTTATACTTAGCGATAAAACAATGCTACTTGAAGGTGTTGGTGGACGAATGAGAATCATTGATGCCCCAGTAGAAAACATGTAATCAGATCGCTCATGATAATTGTAATGTCATATCATCATGTCAACGTCAGTCTGACTCCTGGTCAGATTAAAAAACTACAATCATCATCAGAAAAGAATTCTGGAATAACAATCTTACTAAAAAGAGAACAAATGTTAGGTGGTCCAAATAAGTTATCGCTGACAGAACGTCAACTTAAACATTTCAATAAAGTTAAACAATCAAAAACTGGTGTACGATTTGATTTGTCTGCTGGTGCCATTAGCGACATTGCTGAGACCGGTGGTATATTTCACTTCTTGCTGTGTTATCTGCGATTATCGCTGCTGCAGCTCCAGCTGTTGCGAAAGCTGCTGCGTTAGGTGCTGTTGGAACTGCTGCTGGAATGGCACTAAAGAAAGCAACGGGTCGCGGAATAAAAAGATCTAAAAAGAAGGGAAAGGGTTTAAGACTACCGGGAACTCCACCGTGGTACGAAAAGGGTTTAAGGATTCCAGGAACACGTTGACTCTTCCTATGTCTAATTTTGATTTACTTGATGCTGCTGCACGATTGAACATCAAAAACTTCAGAGGTGTTTTTATGCGTAATCAGTTACCATCAAATCCAAACAGCGTTGAAACTGGTATATCAATCTCGATGGACGCAACGGCCCAGGTACTCACTGGGTTGCATACGCGATTGATCCACGTGGAATTGTTTATTTCGATTCGTAATGGTTAGCACCACCGAAGGAATTTTTAAAATATGTGAGTAACATGCAAATTCCAATCTGTTATTCAAATTACCAACACAAAAGATAGCCGACCCACCAATATGTGGCCGTGGAACCCTCGCTGTGCTTGACGCGATTTCAAAATCATCAGTGCCACCTCATAAAGTTGTGCATGAGTACACCGTTTTAAACAGGCATTAGGAAATATAATGGTAGATATTTACGGAAGATCAGCTAAAATTAAAACCCAACAAACACCAGTTGAACATTTACTCAAGGAAGTAACGAAACAGATAAATGATGAATTATCTGACCACTTAAATCTTGCAAATATTAATCTAAACGAACTCATAGTATTTCAGAACCGTGAAGGAAAATTAATGACGAGTAATATTTCAATCAACGATATTATTATTCGTGCTCAAGGAACGCGAGATGGTATTATACCTGTATATGACCGCCATGGCAAAATTGTTCCTAGTGTTGTTACTCCATCATCGATCCGAGATAGTATAGGTGAACGAGTAAGAAAAACAGGTGATACAATGACTGGCAGCCTCGACACGAACAACAATAAAATTACCAACATGGGAAAACCTACTGGTGATTTTGACGCTGCAACAAAAAAATACGTCGACGATAACAACATCCCGATGACAACTTCGTTGTCGACAATCAACGATGGAATGACCGCATTTAGAACTGACTTTTCTAATCACGTACAGTTGTTTCTGAATTTTCGTCGAAACGTAAACAGAACCATTAGTGAATATTTTGGAAGTCCAGCAAACGTTGACATAAAACTCGCCGAACTTAACTCGAGACTCAACGATGTAATCAGTGGAATTCCTAACTTTGTTGAAAAAACTAATCTGATTAAAATTCCTCACAAGCAGATTGACAATATCGTATACATGGTATCATCAGGATCATCAACATGGTCACAGCAAAATAACACTATCAAACACACAGCGGAAGTCACTGGTGTGTACAGGCTGTCCGTGTTCATCTCTGCAAAATTTAGGATATTTACCACATTTCCATGGCGTCATTCAACCGATAATGTTTCTGGAACTGTGTATATTGTGTTCGATAAAGATGCCGAAGAAACATTTATACTGGAACCATCTGATAAAAAATTAACCGCAGCCTCTTACTGGTGCTGTCTGGAATTTATCGCTGAAACACCTCAATTGATTACTTAATATAGTATAATGATCGACGCTAACCAACACAGATACAATCAAGTATGTGAGTTGCAACCAAACTGAAAAATATCATCGGCGAGTACACTTTACAGATAAGAAAATATCGTAGGCGCGCAGTTGTCATCGATGTAGTTGAGTATTCAGCGTCTACGATCATCGCTGGAACTGGTGTATTACTGTCCGCGGTAACGATGACGTCGCCAGCAGTTGTAATAATTTGTGTTTCAGCTGCAACAACAATTGCTCGTATTCTTAATATCATCGCAAAAAAATATCGACTTGCACAAACGCAAAATTACACGAGTACACAATAAAACTGCACTCGGCGACGTTAGCATACTCTAAACTATCATCGTTGATTTCGTCTTATCTCAACGACGGTATAATATCAGATAACGAGTTCACAGAAATAATTAAAATTTACAACGAGACTTTAGTAGATGGAGAATCTGATTTAAACTCCTGATTTATTAATAATATCAAACGAACTACTACAACAGATCGTCACTAATACAGCACCTCCAAAAGCCAAAATGATATCAGCAAGTTCAACTAATCCTGAGTTCAGCGTGATTTTTCCAACTGCGATTCCAGCCAAAGAAATAGCGCTAGCACAATTACGAGTTTATCACATTTGGCCAAATATCAGATCAAAATCATTTGGTGCATTACAACCAAATAACTCATTAGTATTTGCAAATAAAAATAAACCCGATGGAACTCCAGATTGGCAAGTTGTAAGTATACCTACGGGCAGTTATCAAATAGAACAGATCAATGAGGAATTCCAGCGCAGAATTAAATCTATCACTGGAAAAGAATCCAAGATAGCTATCACTGTTCACAAGCCAACGTTATAAGCAGCAATAGAAATAAATTCACCGTATCACGCCGTAGATATTTATTAAAGTTCGATTCGAATTATTTTAGGTTGGCCTGAGAATCCCACCGGTTTATCAAGGACCTCCAGAACCAACCAAAGATGAATTTCTGACAACGGAAAAAAATTTATGAAAATTCCTAAATACTGGAAAACTTACCAATAAAAAGGTGTAATGAGACCGGGTAGAGTTGAATTCTTTTATGATGGCAACGAATTATACTACTCTGAGGGTTCTGATTTTATGATAAAACGTGATCTATACAACTATGATGATAAACGTAGAATAATAATATTAAATAGAAAATTTTTGAAGAACTCGCTAACATTCTAAAATTTGAACATAAAAAAATACTTCATGAATTAATATATTTATTTTCCAATGCTACTGTGCACTACAGTGATGATGTTAAACAACATATCATCGAAACTATACATCACCTGAACATGATTGCAACAGACATTAACTATATCAACAATACTATATTTTATTACAGAGCTATATCACAAATTCCTGGTGTATTTAATTCTATGGGGGTAATTACACCTGAAAAGGATTTAGATGATAATGATCTGATAAAATTAGTCAATGATGTTATTGATAAACATTTTCCAAAAGACCTCGACGCGTGGAGAAAATCAATCCTGCAAGCAGGTATTCTCAAATACATCAACGATCCATACGGTGGCGGTCGTCATATTTCACCTGGTATTGTAAATATAATATCGACGATCGCAGTTAATCTTGTTTGTGACGTCATCGACGGCAGTTATCAAGTAGATCTTGAAAGATCTAACCAAGCTCAACAAGGATACATTTTATACACATTTACACCGCAGGTTCCACCAGGATATTTGATTGTATCATTGCCAATTAATCCTGTTTATCAGCGTGTACATAATCCGCTATTATCAAGGATGCATTTCAAACTTAATGACGAAACTGGACACTTGTTGGATTTGAAGAATGAATTATTGATATAAATCTCTATGTGAGATCGTAGAACAAAAACAAATTGTCAAATAAATTCTGAGTAAATATTATCAGAATAAAAAATAAATATTATTATCAGAATAAAAATAAATATTATTATCAGAATAAAAATAAATATTATAATCCGATTCTGAATAAATATCAGAATAAAATAAATATTCTGATTCTGAATAAATATTATTATCAGAATAAAAAAATAAATCTGATTCTGACTGAGTAGAACTGAATAAATATAAATAAATATTTTTTTTTACTGTAGTCAGAAATGAATTATCGCTCTTGTTTAGCTGGTTTTGCTTCGTACTGGTGAGATAATTCTGACTTAATTGTTTCGATTGAGTGTGCAAGGGGGACAAATAGTTTGAGCTGCACATCTGTAACCGCTCTCAGCGACTGTAACATTGCCTGCTGAATCAACTTTATGAATCTGTAATCGGATGGTAGTGTACATCTGTTCTCGGATTTTCGAAATTGTGACGATTCAAAATCATGCATAATTTTTTCAGGATTAAGTTCATCAGAAATTTTTATACCGTCATGTTGTAATGATTTAATAGCAGAAATAGTGGCATTAATATTTTCAGAATTCATATTATATAATAAGTATTTGTTTAAAATAGAAAATATTTCTGAATCAGAATTAATCTAATAATAAAAATAAAATAATAAAAATATTTCTGAATCAGAATTAATATAATAATAAAAATAAAATAATAAAAATATTTCTGAATCGTTGATGACCCTAGTTATTTTGGGTCGACCCTAGTTTTGTAAAGGCCTTTCTTATGCCCCACAGGCATCTCAGGATACTTTTTCTTTTGGCGACATTCTTCCTGAATGTCCTTGTGTGGGGTACCCTTCAGTGAGGTCACATGGTCAATGAGCTGACATCACTCTACTGTTTATTTTTGAGGGGCTCCAATTTTCATAAACACACTCCCCGGCGAATTTCTAAATGAACGAAATGAAATTTTATAAATTCAGAGAGTTGTCTATTTTTTTTTTAATTTCATGCACACTCCCCCCCACACACACACACAGACACACATATCAAACCCCGGGGTGGGTGCAAAACAGCACCCACCACGTTGTTTGACATTGTGAGAAGTGTACATGAAATTTCTTAGGGCGGAGCCTCCACTATTCTAGAAAAATCTGGCATCCTAACGCCCCCATCGACAATTCCCGGTCACGGGAATAGAACTCAAGACCTCGAGTACGAAAATTCAACACTCAAACACTTGCGCTACGGACTCTTACTTTCAAATATACGTTTCAAAAATTGTTATGAAGTTACCTACGCTGGAGAGCAGGCAACTTACGTACGACTAGTATACTGAATAAATGAACTTCAGCGTAGTTTTATTTTAATTTCTAAAATAAATCTCACATGCGTTTCGGAAGTTACCTAATGCTGAATAAAATCTAAAAATAACCTATCTGAAATTCACTCAAGAAATGTACATCAAGCTTGAGAACGATCTGAATTTATCAGGAGAGTTAAAAGATGTAAATATCCTTCTCTGTTATAAATTATACTGATCCAATGAGACTACAGACAGTTATGTTACTGAATATAACCGTTACGATGACAGAAAAAAATAATCACTACAGTAATGTAAATCACGCAATAACAAGCGGGATAACTGCTTAATTAATCTATCAGAGAGAGATTTACTTGACGGAGTTATAACACTTCATGTGTATGATATTTCAATATAATTCGCTGATCATATTTAATAGAAAATGTAGATTTGGTTATATTATTTGCGACATTTTGTCCAAGTTTGCAATTCTTACTCTGCGTAACAATTCGTAAATTTATTAAATGGTTATTTTTCGGATTTGAATCGATATGATAGATCACAATTCCATCTTTAATCAATTCAAAATAACACTCGTAGATGAATCTATGAGATAAATAGTTTTTATTCCCAGCAGTGAACATGAGATAACTAGCAAAAGTGACAAAAACGACTGGGCTTTTTGATTGACCTTTCCTAATTACACTATCACGAGATGCCTCATAATCCTTGATGACTGGATGTATTGCAAATTCATTTTGTTCCATTTGTATAATAATATTATTTGTTTAAATCATTATTTTGAAACTCTAACCAGATAGTCTTCAGCGCATTTTATGGGGGATTCGACACCATCAGCGTTATTTTTTTTAAATCATAATATCGTTTTAACTCTCTGTATTTTTACCACCGCATTGCACACACGACTTTGTTTCTCCTCGTACACCAACACCACATCGTAAACATGGTTTTGGTCCTAGACTCCCTCTGCGAATACTTTGCATGCTGTGTCCACAGAATTCACTAACTCAGGCTTTGTTACAAGGAGTTGAATAACCGATCATCAACCACCTGTATTTATTGTTTGTTTGAATCATTATATATACATATATATATCTACATATCCACTTATACTTATATATATACACTTATACTTCAATTTAAATATATATTTGTCCTAATTATAATATGGAAGAGTTTGAGAGATTATCCGCAATTAAACCTTCTAGAGCCAAATTTAATCTTGACAAACTGCCGAAACCTAAATTTAGTTCTTCGATCCAAGATCTGGCTTTGATGAGCAAAGATATAACTGATCGTATCAGTAAAGCCAAGAAGGAATTTCGCAACGATGGTGCTCCTCGTGTGTGGTCAACATTTAGAATCACGAATGTTATCGATGGTAGAATGAAGGATTCGCGCGCAGAAAAAATTATTAACTATCTCGACGACCAGCGATATATTATTCTAATAAAATTTATTGTGCAGACAGACGAGGACGCTGGGATTATCAGTGACAAACGCGACCCTGTCCGTGTAAATGTTGGAAGTAGCATTATTATATAAAATCCAAACCAGGACTATTGACTGGTATCGACAAACCATATCATGAACGTGTGTATCCTGTAACCGCGGTTGTTTATGCTTTGTATCCGCTAAACGATAAATCAAGCGTTGATGATCTTGCGCTTATGAAACTATCAAGGATAAACTGTGTAGCTAAGCGAGTTACAGAACACTTCACAAACACGATACGTGGAAACGGTTTAACGGATTTGCGACGTAAAAAATAAACGAGAGGGCAGAAACAGTTGAAGATAACGGAGCGTCTATCAGCGACGTTGCTGAACTGGAAAAAATAATAAAATTTCCAATAACAGTGAAAACACTTACCGGAGAGATTTTATACAAATCGAAATATAAATCAAGGGGAGTCCCGATAACGATTATTGATCATAACGCACAGTCATGGACGTCCGCGGTAACAATATTTCCACGAGACAGAACAGTTGGTTTTTATAGCGACTATATATCTGATTTTATCAGAAATATCAGTAAGAGTGACCCTGTATCTATTTGGCTGTTTCAAAGTTCCGATGACGGATATTATGATCAGTTTGTACGACCTAGCGGAGAAATTTATCGTCCAGAATCACTCCACGAAGAAATGAATTATCTTGCTTTGAAATACACGAACGATGATGATGTTATCGAACAATTTCTGAAAAACGGTTTACCGTTCCATCAGTTGCTGCCCACGCTGCTCGGGAGAAATATTCATGGAAACCTACAAGATAGGAATGTTTCGTTGATGTCCAACGTAGTTGTATCGAATACGGACACAGCGGATTATGGAATACTAAATACGATTATAGCGACGTTATCTCAGTTGATATGGTAGCGTGTCATCCTGGAAGTTTTCTTGGATACGGAGAGTGTTCTGAATAATTTAAGAGATTTGGTCATCCAACACACGAGATGACCAGAGTTGCGATTAATGGATCCTTACCAGATTTTGACTTAACCGGAATTGACTGTATAGAGTCATTCGAGTTTTACCAGGATCTCCATCCGATTGTTTATGCCTGGTTTGGAAGACATTTTTGCAGAAAAATGTTGGGCTCCAATAGTACTATTGCGATATATGATTGATGTAAAACTATTAATATCGTTGGTTGTAAGTGAAGCGATAATATCGTATCGTCCGAAGAAACAAGTCTGGTTGCCAGAACCAGATAAGTTTGATGCAGAAAAAGATATCAAGAAATAATGTCCTAATCTTGACGAGGATGAAATTGCTGAACTTATTAATAATGTATATAAATACAGAAAAGAAAATAATGAGAAAGTTCCAAGGGATCTCGGCAGAAAAGTAATCGGTAAGTTTACTCAGGGTGGTGCGTATGATCATAAACGAGCGTGTACAAGATTAATCATGGACGATGAAGAACTCGATTTCATAATTACTGATACAATGGAGAGAGGTACATTTGCAAACCGAGATGATGTTTATTTATCGAACGGAAGTAAATTAGGTACAATTGTGAGTTATAATGATGGTGAGTCACCGCAGTTTACTCACCTGATATCTTCGATGCTCGCGTACGTTTCGGTAAACGTATTATCGATGATAAACAGATTTCTGCTGATCGCGGTCAGAGTCGCCACAGATTCATTTTATATAATTTAAAAGTATTTGAATTTACTAGATAAATTACTCGGTAATGGTGAATGGGGATTTTGGAGGATAAAACAAGAAAATATATTTGGTTATTCTGAATCCGCTGACGTTGAAATGAAGGAAATATATTACAAGAATAACAATCAAATATCAAAATCGTTAGCACCATCGGTATATGATCCTGTTGCCAGACATAAAACCGTTTATCTTAATGGGTGTGGTGGTTCTGGTAAAACAATACGTGCGATTGAATTATTTCGGAATTTTGATATGATTTCTTTCACACTCACACATAGACTTGCTCGAGAAATGAATGAACGAGGAGTTAATTCGTGTACATATCATAGTTTCTTTAGAAGGTGAGGAGACGATTGGACTCCATCGCGGATGGGTGAGAAATATATGCCTAAGATTATTATCATACGACGAAATTTGTACGATATCGTTGGAAGTATTAAAAATGTTTCTCGATTGGTTGTTAACAAAAGATACGGCTGTTATAATGTGTGGTGATCATGGTCAACCACCACCTTTTGTTGGGCATTCTCCACATGAGTGGTTAAAGAACTTCGTGGATTATTACGAAGAAATAACTGATGATCATAGATGATCATAGAGCTATTGATGAACCGCTGAAAGAATTTAAAAAGTTACTCAGACTACAGCCAGATAGGATACAGTGCGAAATAATGCGTAAAATAATTCAAGAGACTACGATGAATGATTTTGGAATTTATGGAGACCAAATGATTTGATAGTTGCAAGTAGAAAGATAGTTCGTGATATACTGCAAGAGAAATTATTTCTGTTACACAATGAAAGATTTTCAGATTTCTCTGTACCATTGTGTTATCATCCAGCAGATACACGAAAACAAAATATCGAAGTCGATATTCCAGGAACTAATGGGAAACAAAAACTTGTACTTAATGATATTGTTGTTGTTGATGTTAGTGCAGTTAAAAATGCGTTAAATATGGATAAACCACCGTGCACGTTATAATACGCTATAACGATTCACTCATCACAGGGATTAACTATCTCGGATACAAATATTTGGATTATTGATGATCGGATCGAATGGTCAAATTAAGTTTATCTCGCAGTATCTCGAGTCAGACAAATATCTCAGCTGCACAGGGTTGTCATAGACAACGATAATAATATAGTCGTTGACGATGTTAGCGAAGAAGTTGTCAAGAGAAAATTATCTGGTTATAAACAATGTGACACAAAAAATATAAACGAGTCTTTGGTCCTGACTCTGAATTTATTATGACGCTGAAACAACAGCAGAATAATCATTGTGCGAGCTGTAACACAATATTGTTGTGGTAGTAATTGAATAATAATCCAAGACAGTTTACCGTGGATAGAATTAATAGTAGTCTTGGTCACACACGTGAAAATGTGATGTTGACCTGTCTTGAGTGTAATAGACGTAGTGGTGCCAGTTTACAAAAGTGAAGGTGGTGGTAACTGTGTGTCTTCAGGAATTACTTGCAATTGTTCACGTACAAATCCACGTTGAGGAGCAATTGAATCTAGTCTGTAGATTGCAGGTCTACCCGTAGATGTAACCACGCTGGAAATTTTATGTGTGGTCACTTGTTGTTGTTGTAGGGCTTAACGCCATTTTTCAGCACACGATAGGCTATATATGCCGCCAGTATTAATGGTGGAGGAAGAAACCGGGAAATACCCGGAAAGAACCACCGACCCACGAGAAGCTACTGGCAAACTTTCTCACATATCCACATTCGCCGAATCCGAGACTCGAACCCACGCAGACAGAGGTGAGATAGCA
>JAECUM010016426.1:0-17575 GCA_016617855.1 Megalonaias nervosa | reverse complement strand
TCACAGCAAGGTGTCTCTGCACCGCGACATATATTTGTTGCACTTCAAGATGTTACCCGAGTAAACTCACAAATACGAAGTATTATGATATTTGATAAACTCGGCGTTACTGAGGTATCTTTGAGGATAAATGGACATCAAGAACCAGCCGAGGATATTTTGTTAAATTTTGAACAAAACAGTGTTGCATGTGCATATCATCGTCTGATGACGTTTATGGGACGTGATCAAAATGTTGATACTGGTTTACAAATATCACAGCGGGATTTTACAACGCTGTATCCGATCTCTTACATTTGGATTTGTTTAGAGAGTCCGTTGTTGACATACATTTTCGAGCTCGTGTGACGCGAGGACCTATTGCTAATTATAGAGCAATCGCCGTTATACTCAGCGATAAAACAATTTTACTTGAAGGTTTTGGTGGACGAATGAGAGTTATTGATGCGCCAATAGAAACATGTAATTAGATCATGAATAAAATTATAAATGTCATATCATCATGTTAGTGTCAGTCTGACTCCTAGTCAAACTAAACGATTACAATCACCGTTAGCATCACGATGCGGAACAAAAATATCATTAAAACAAGAACAAATGAGCGGTGCAAATAAATTATCGTTGACCGAGCGTCAATTCAAGAGATTCAACGAAGCTAAACACACCAATAAAGGAATACGATTAAATCTTTCCGTGGGTGCAATCAAGGATACTATTAAAACCGGAGGAATATTTCCGCTTCTCGCAGCTATTCCAGCATTAATAGCCGCAGCCGCTCCAGCTGTTGCAAAAGCTGCTGCGTTAGGTGCAGTTGGGACAGCTGCTGGAATGGCATTAAAGAAAGCAACAGGAAAAGGAATCAAAAAAAAAAAAAGGAAAGGGTCTGAGACTTCCAGGGTCTCGATACGGAAAAGGATTAAGAATTCCAGGGACTCGCTGATTTTCCCGATGTCTAACTTTGATTTATTCGATGCTGCTGCGCGATTAAATATAAAGAATTTCAGAGGTGTTTTTATGCGTGATCAATTACCGAAAAATCCAAATCTGTCAGAAACAGGTATTATTAATCTCGATAAAAGCTCTGGTCGTGGCACTCACTGGGTTGCATATGCAATTGATCCACGTGGTATTGTTTATTTTGATTCGTATGGGTTGGCGCCATCAAAAGAATTTTTAAAATACGTCGACAGACTTCAAAGTACTCCACTTTGGCATTCAACGCTACCAACACAAAAAATAACCGACCCGTCGATATGTGGCCGTGAAGCACTAGCAGTACTTGATGCTGTATCAAGATCAACGAAACCACCTCATAAAGCTGTACATGCATATACATTAAATAATCGCTAATCATATAATGGTTGATATTTATGGAAGATCTTCTACTAGTGCTCTCACCGGCAAGAAGAAAGAAGATATCGATTTATCAAAATACGCCACCAAAGACGATCTTGCTGATATTATGAATTTATCTGGAGTTGACCGAGATGAAATTGTTATTTTTCAGGATAAATTCGGTGTTTTAAAGACGAGTAATATCAAGTGGATCGATATAATTCGTAGAGTTATTGGTGCTAGCACGGACAATATTCCAGTATTTACTGACGGTGGTAAAATAAGAGACTCAAATGTATCAATCGCAACTATCAGAGATGAAATTAAAAAAAGTGTCGCTGATCGTTTAAAATCCGCCGGTAATACAATGACAGGTGAACTTAAC
Organism: Megalonaias nervosa; assembly: GCA_016617855.1. NCBI lineage: Eukaryota > Metazoa > Mollusca > Bivalvia > Unionida > Unionidae > Megalonaias > Megalonaias nervosa. Next base: position 15,855 of record JAECUM010016426.1, on the reverse strand, counting down.
ATGAATGGAAATAAAATCGTTGCTTTAAGAGAACTAGCAGGTGATGAAGATGCCGCAACAAAGAAATATGTGGATGATAAAAATATTCCGATGACAACTTCGTTGTCGACGATCAGTGATGGAATGATCGCACTTAGAACTGAATTTTATAATCACTTACAACTGTTTATGAATTTTCGCAGAAACGTAAACAGAACCACTAATGAATTTTTTGGAAGTCCACTAACCGTTGACATAAATCTCATCGACATTAATACAAAACTCAATGATATTGTCAGTGGAATTCCTAATATCGGCAATAAAACCAATCTGATCAAAATTTCACACAAACAAATTAGCAACATCACGTACACGGTGGCATCTGGGGTATCAACGTGGACACCGCGCGATAACACTCTCGAACATACCGCAGAAGTAACTGGGTTATACAGGCTGTCCATGTATGGTTGGGAAATTACTGCGGCCATTTCATCATCACCGAATGTATATCATAATCCTCTACTGGTGATGCTAAACAAGGACACCAAAGAAACATTTACGTTGACATCAACGGAAATACCCCCGAGACGTTACTGGTGGTGTCAGGAATTTATCGCGGTCTTAATCAACAACTAAAGTATAATGATAGACGTTCAGCGATATAGATATGATCAAGTTACAACATGGCAGAATAAATTAAAAACCATCATCGATAATTATACAGCAAAAATAAAGAAATATCGTAGACGTGCGGTTGTCGTTGATATCATCGTTTATTCGGTTGCCGCGATTGTTGCTGGAACCGGCGTAGTATTGCCAACGTTGACGATGACGGCGCCGATCGTTGTAACAATCATTGTTTCATCGTCCACCACGATCGCTGGAATATTTAATATAATCGCGAGAAAGATAAATACGTGCAAGAATGAAAAATTGAACGAGTACATGATGAAATTACATACCGCAACGACCGCATACTCTAAATTATCATTGATGATTTCTTCGTCGCTTAATGATGGAATAATATCTGACGAAGAATTCAGTATTATAGTAAAGATCTACAATGAAGTATTTCATGAAAAAATTCCTGAACAGGATTTAAAACAATAATAGTATAATAATATCAACGTTCGATCAGCGATCTCAGGAATTATTACAACAGATCGTCACTAATACTGCTCCGGTAAGAACCAAAATGATATCAGCGAGTTCAACTAATCCTGAATTCAGCATTAATTTTCCAACTGCAATACCAGCATCCGAGATAGCGCTAGCGCAATTACGGGTTTATTATAGTTGGCCCAACATCAGGTCAAAATCGTTTGGTGGACTACAACCGAATAATTCATTAGTATTTGCAAATAAAAACTAACCCGATGGAACTCCTGATTGGCAAGTAGTTAGTATTCCAACGGGCAGTTATCAAATAGAACAGATCAATGAAGAATTCCAACGCAGAATTAAATCCATCACAGGAAAAGAATCAAAGATTGACATTACCGTCCACGAACCAATGCTGTCATCGGCTATTGAAATATTATCACCGGATTATCAAGTTGACATTTATCAGAGTTCGATCAGGTCAGTGTTGGGATGGCCAGAGATTCCACCAGTTTACTCTGGTCCTGCTGAACCGACCAAGAATGAATTTTTTATAGCAGCGGAAAGATCAACAGAATTTTCACGATTTATATTGGATAACATCGTTTTTTTTTTCTATTCGATTCATCACGATTCAATACTGACAGTGATGGAACAAAATATCCTGTAATTATAATTACATTAATGAAAGTTGAAGGACCAAACCCACCACCGGGGGTCAAACTTAAAATTTCCTTTGACGATGAAAGATTTAAAAATCTTTCTGCGGCTGTTAATTTTGAATATAATCGTAAAATTACTGATCTAGAAAATCTATTTTTGTCACTGTCGCAATTCTACAACGATGACATAAAACAACAAATCATTGAAACAATAGTGTACTTAAATAAAATTAGATCCGATGTAAACTACACCAACAGAACTATCGTCGTAACTTTCATCGAAGAGTTAAAGAAGGACCCAAATGATGAACTTGTTGTACCATTTCTTGATCATTATAAAATAACCAGAGAACAGCTCCAAACATTTATGATGCCAGAACTTAACACGGACAGGTTAAAAAAGAAACTCAGCGATGTTATCGATAATTACTTTCCAAAGATTCTAGAATCATGGAAAAAATAGCACCACCAGCGAGTGTTCTTCGATATAATAATAATCCACATAATAAAGGTCGTCATGTTTCACCGGGTATCGTCAATATTACATCAACGATCGCTGTCAATCTAGTATGTGATGTCATCGACGGCAGTTATCAAGTGAACACCGATAAATCCAATCAGGCCCAACAAGGATACATTCTCTACTCATTTACCCCTCAAGTCCCCCCAGGTTATTTGATTGTATCAGAACCAGTCAATGTTGTTTATCTAAATTGTCATAGTCATCTTTTATCACGGATACATTTCAAACTTACTGACCAGTATGGCCACTTACTCGATCTTAGGTCAGAGTCGTTAAATATAAACTTGTATGTAAGATCGTAGAGCGTAATCGTAATGACTTCGTCATCGTAGTTACGGAAAACATCAAGCAAAAAAAAATATCAAATAATTATTTTTTTACCTATGATTTTATCCAGATCAGAAATGAATTATTTTGGTACAACACTATTAGTTTCGTTGTCACTATAGTCACACTCGTCTTTATCTTTAGCCAGTAACTCTTCCGTCATCGACATGATATCTCTCAGCTGTTTTATACGAGCGTGTACGAGTCTTTTCGTTTCGTATTCGTGAGATAATTCCGACCTAACCTTTTCGATGGCCCGTGAAAGAGGAACAAATAATTTCACTTGCGTATCCGTGATTGCTGCTAGCGATCGTAACATCGCCTGCTGGATTAACTTTATGAATCTATAATCGGAGGGCAAAGTTATACCTATTTTCGGATTTCCGAAATTGTAATGATTCAAAATCACTCATTATTTTTTTCAGGATCAAGCTCATCAGATATTTTTATACCGCTGTGTTGTAATTGCTTAATAGCATCAATAACTGATGTGATGTTTTCATGGTTCATTACTTTTTATATTATAAATTATTTGTTTAATATAAATTTATTTTTCTGAAATCACTTAATAATTTAATGAGGTAATTATTTGCACGATTAAATCAGTGAATTCATGATTTTTCTGAATAAATTTATAATCGCACGTTCATCACGTGAAACAGGCATGACGGAACATGATCGATATGAGAATCCTTTTCCTGCGTATTCATTATTAATTATCAGCGTATCTAAATTTAATCTTCTGATTGAATTTTTTCGAAAACGCTGATTTGGTTATATTTCTGCCACAAATTTTATTGAAGGTTTGCAAATACCAAATTATTTCCCAGCCGCATGTATCGATGGGAAGATTATTTCTTCACGTGTTTTTGTATTTGTAGATATAACTGATTTAAGAGATTTATTACCATGACCGGTTCTTCCGAATTTTAAATTCTGACTTTGTGTAACAACACGCAAATTTTCTAAAGAATTATCTCTCGGATCTAAATTGATATGATCGATTACAAATCCTTCTTCGATCGGACCATTAATACACTCGTAGATGAATCTATGTGAGTGATATTTTTCTTTTCCAGCACCAAACATGATGTCCCAGTATTAGTAACAAAACCAACTGGTTTTTTTCGTTGACAGTTTCTGATAATACCAATACGAGATGCCTCGTAATTAACAATGATGGGATGTTTCACAAACTCATTCTGCTCCATTTATATATAATATCATTCTTCTAAATGATTATTCTGAAACCTAACCAAATAATCATTTATGGTTTTAAACGGAGATGCCGATGGTCCATATTTCTCATCGTAATACCGCTTCATCTCTCTGTATTTTTTACCGCCACATTGCACGCATAATTGAGTTTTTCCTCTGCCTCCAACACCGCATCAAACGCAAGGTTTTGGTCCTGTGATTCCTCGTCGAAAACTCTGCATATGATATCCGCATAATTCTTTTACGCATGGTTTATTGCAGCGAGATGAAAACCCAATCATTAACCAGTTGCATTTGTTATTTGTTTGTATCATATATTATGAATGAAAATCTAATTAAATAAATCCTGTCTTAATTATTATATGGAGGAATTTAAGAGATTATCCGTAATCGAACCTTCCACCGTCTAGACGGGAGCAAGATTTGATCTTGATAAATTATCCAAATCCAAATCAAAATACTCAATGCAAGACCTAGCTTTGATGAATGATGATATAACCGATCGTATTCGTGAAGCTAAAAAAGAATTTCGAAATGATGGTGCTACTTATACTTGGTCGTCATTCAGAATCAGAGATACCGTCGACACTAAGATGAATGACGAACGAGGAAGAAGTATTATTAATTACCTCGATGATCAGCGATATATTATTCTGATCAAATTTATTGTGCAGATGGATGATGATATTTGGATTATCCGTGATAAATGTGAACCTGTCAGAGTAACACAATCAGGACAAACTGTTATATTGGATAAAAAAAATCCAAGCCAGGTGTGCTAACCGGTATTGATAAACCGTATTATGAACAAACATATCCAGTAATCGCAGTTGTTTATGCGCTATATCTGCTAAATGATAAACCCAGCACTGAAGATCTTAAACCGATGAAATTTTCACGGTTAAATTGTGTAGCTGAGCGAGTTATGGAACACTTAAAAAAAGCAATACGTGGGAATGGCTTAACAGATATAAGACGTAAAAAAAATAAACTCGTGGGCGGAAACAGTTAAGAATACCGGAGCATCTATCAAGGACGTCGCTGAACTAGAAAAAAAAAATTAAAATTTCCAATAACAGTAAAAACACTAACCGGAGAGATTTTATATGCGTCAAAATACACATCTAGAGGAGCTCCAATAGCAATCATTGATCATAACGCACATGCATGGACTGATGCTGTAACAATATTTCCACGAGACAGAATAGTCAGATTTTATGACGATTATATATTCGATGCTATCAGTGATATCAGTAAAAATGATCCTGTATCTGTTTGGTTATTTCAGAGTTCAGAATCCATGAATTACGATCAATCTGTAAAACCTAATGGAGAGATTTACCGTAGAGAATCTCTCCATGAAGAAATGAGGAATCTTGCACTGAAATATAATTCTGATGATGTTGAAGTTGAACGATTATTGAATAATTGTTTTACAGTTCCATCAGTTGCTGCCCACGCCGCGCAGAAGAAAAATTCATGGTCGCCGACACGATCAGAATTCCTTGAAGATATTCAGCATAGTTGTGTCGAATATGGACATGGCGGATTATGGAATAACAAATACGATCATCGTAAAGTTATATCGGTTGATATGGTTGCGTGTTATCCTGTGAGTTTTCTTGGATACGGAGACTGTTCTGAATACTTCAAAAGATTTGGACATCCGACACATGAAATGACAAGAGTTGCGATAAATGGACCATTACCTGATTTTGATTTAACTGGATTCGCTTGTGTAAAATTATTTAAGTTTTGTAATAATCTTCATCCGATCGTTTGTGCGTGGTTTGGTAGACATTTGTCAGAAAAATATTGGGTTCCAATAGTGATATTACGATACATGCTTGATACTGAAATCTTAATGTCGTTGAGTGTAAGTGAAGCTATTATATCATATCATCCGCAGAAACAAGTTTGGTTACCACAACAAAAGAAACTTTCACCGACAGATCCAGATAAAGATTGGGATAAAATTGATTATGAAAATAAAGTTGCAAAAGATCTCGGTAGAAAAATAATTGGTAAATTTACCAAGGTGGTTCGTATGATCATAAAAGACATTGTACAAGATTAATCATGGATGATGCTGAGTTAGATTTTATAATTACTGATACAACGAACAAAGGAACATTTATAAGCAGAAGTAATGCTTATTTGTCAGACGGAATTAAATTAGGTACAATCGTGAGTTATATCGATGGTGAGTCACCACAATTTACTCATTTAAGATCTTCTATGCTCGCTTACGTTTCTATAAATTTATTATCGATGATAAATAGATTTCCTTGTTACGCTGTCAGAGTTGCTATGGATTCGTTTTATATAAATAGCGCGTACGTGGATTTGGTGAAACCGTTACTCGGTAATAGTGAATGGGGATCATGGAGAATAAAACACGAAAGTATGCTCGATTATTCTGAATCAGCAGACGTTGATATCAAGGAAATATACTACGGTGATGACAATCAAATACCAGCATCAACATCACCATCTGTATTTGGTCCCGTGGCCAGACATAAAACCATTTATCTCAATGGACCCGGAGGTTCTGGTAAAACAACACGTGCCATTGAATTATTTCGGAGTTTATATATGATTATGTTGACACCTACACACAGACTAGCAAGAGAAATAAAACAACGAGGAGTAAAATCATGTACATACCATAGTTTCTTCAGATGGTGTGGAGATACGTGGACACCTGAGCGAATGGGTGAGAAATATATTCCCAAAATCATCATCTGGGATGAAATTTGTACGGTGTCGTTAGAAACACTAAAAATATTTCTCGATTGGTTATTAACGAAAAATGCTGCGGTAATTATGTGCGGCGATCATGGTCAACCACCACCTTTCGTTGGTCAATCTCCACATGAGTGGTTAAAATCATTTGTGGATTATTATGAGGAGATAAATGATGATCATAGAGCTGTTGATGAACCTCTGAAAGAATCTAAAAGATTAATCAGACTACAACCAGATAGAATACAATATGAGATAATGCGTGAAATAATTCCAGAAACTCCTGTGGCGATATCACCTCCTGTCTTTGTACTTAAAATAAATTTGTATTTTTTTGTACCACACTTTTCACACTTACCTGCAAGTGCGCGTTTTTTATTTTTTGTTATTATTGTTGTTAATCCAGTGGTTGGGGTGGTTGCCTTGCATCGAACACAATATAAATTCATATTATTTATCATATGGATATAATTGACTTTTCGACGACACGAAAACAAGAGCCAGTCAAACATCACCCAGCGCTACCAAATTCTATTAGGGCAATCATAATAGGTCCATCTGGATCAGGCAAAACACAATTATTGCTAAATTTGATAATCAGATGGCTCAAGTGGGATAAATTATGTTTAGTAGATGACCATCGATGCTATGAAGTACTTAAAGATTTTAATGAAAATGCAAAGTCGTTTAATGAAGAAAGTGACGTTATTGACTTTATAACTGATATTGATGAAGCGCCATCTGTAGATGACCTGGATGGACGTATTAATAATTTAGTAGTGTACGATGATGTCATGCTGGACAAACAATCAAATCCAGCTAGAATATTTTCCAGAGGCAGGCATAAAAACACAGACGTGATTTATGTTACACAGCGTTATACACAAATTCCAAAAGTGATCAGAGATAACTGTAATATTTTAGTTGTGTTTGTCTATGCGCTTGCGTCCCTAAAATAAACAGCAGGATGATGTGAAGTCGTGACCTTCTGACCTCACTGAAGGGTACCCACATAGGGTCATTCAGAAAGAATGTCTGCCGGACCAAAAAGTCTCAATAAGGTGCCTGTGGACCATAAGACAGGTCTTAACCAATGAAAGAGTGCCCTGTGGGCTTAAGGCCTCAATAACGGACTCTTAGGATCTTATTGGTAAAAGGCTTTACCGGCAAAAGGGACCAAGTGGAATGGTAGACTGAACGTCATAGCTGCTGTTTATTTTTGAATTTATAAAATCGACAGCAGCAGGAGGGGTGACCACATGTGTGTAAACGACTAGCCTAATGTTTGAAAAACTTCAGTTTGACTTTATCGACCTTATTTGTTTTTCATTTTTTTGTAGGAACCTTTATTTTTACGCGCCGCTTTGGTCTGTTCACCCTCCCTGCTGCTTATGATGTATTGCCGGCAAATAGACCAGGAAGTAAATATAGGACAAAGAAGAACAATATTAACGCCAATTCCAGGCGAGTTGCTTTGGTGTATGTAACGGAAAGGTTGTCAATTTTGTTTAGAAATGGTTGTATGGTGAGCTTTTCTTTTATTAAATATGAGTTTTAATCTTTTATCCAACAATTGTAGCAGCTTCACCGATTTTGCAGTCCCAAATATGTTATCGATATAGTATAGATATCAGAACAATGAACTGGATTAACCAATTTTTTCAATCCAGTTCATTTTTCTGATATCGATAACATATATTTTTCCTTACCTTTTCCAACAACCACCTCCTAATTTCATCATAGATGAAATTTCCTAGTATAGGTCACGTGCTGATGATGAGTGAGATCTGCAGTAGGCACTCTAAGTTATGGGCCCTACTTACTGGATGAAAATTAATGCTTTAGATCTTTGATTCCTGGGAAACCCTAATATTACATATGGAAGTAAATACGCGGATGCACATAATCCCTATTCATATACATGTTTATATACGAATGTTTTGGGGCCATCTGTATATTTTTCGTCATAATTACTTGTTAATAATTTAATTGTCGCAGAAATATTTGTGTTAATTCCTTTTTTACTGTACAATCGCATTTGCCACGGATATCACACTCTTTTATTTTATTATTTATTTTTATAATATTTTCCAATGATTACTTGTTATTCATATCCATTTTGTGAAATTACCTGAACATGGTTAGATTTTTTTTTTTTTATTATATCTACTCCTCCCTTCTCACCACAATGACCGTACATGGAAATTAAAATTAAAATGAAAAAGCCGTAGGTGTTGTTAGAGAAGGGTGTATTCGAGAGCAGCTAGATACCAGAAAAAAAAATTAAGATTTCAAAATTGTTATTAATTGCAAAAAGATTAAAACAGTTCATGGTAGGTTCGATGCGTTGATGATAAAATGGCGGGTGATAATGAGAAACAAGTCTTATTCAGACAGTTGATACTTTTTGTGTACATATGACACTATTAATTAAAATGAATTTGCTTTCCTTTCTCCGTCCAAAATGCAAAAGTATACATGCAAAAGAGGTAGTCTTTGTGTTTTTCGAAGAAGCACAATCTCCCATTATACTACGTGAATCAAAACCGAGTCAGACTACATTTGCGGCTTTAAAATTCAAAAGTCCATTTTCCAGAATGACGAGGACCTAATCACTGGTGTAGTTAATGTCCTCCCTGCACCAACCGATTCACGATTTAGTATTCCAGACGAAGTGAGTATGTTCCAGTCAGAAATGTCACATAGGATGACCTCGTATAAGAAGTTTATAATGCAAGAAAACAAACAAAAGATGACTATGTAGAAATAGATGATTTCGCTTCTCGTCATTTTGACCATGAATGGTCACAGCAACCCTTTCATAATATCCGTCTGCTCTAGAACAATATTGTCAGGGTTCGAAAAAACCCAGCTTTTTGAAAATGTTCAACCTGAATTTCTAAGATGTATAACAAAATTTAGAAAGGTGATCAATTACGTATCTGTATTCAGAACTTGGCAGGAAACGAATTAATAATAAATTCAAAATAGTCCCAACTTTCCAAAAGGTTATACAATATCATTTTGGGTGATATTCTTTCAGCTTTAATTATCATTGGTTTGAACATATAATAAACATTTTGACTTCAAGCGTTGCACAATCCTTACGTGATTTATTTATATAGCAATGGAGTGCAAGACTAGAAGCTACACTGAAAAGTACAATTTACCAATTATTCAAACGATATTTAAACTTTGAAAAGTATTGATATCTTTAGAACGAAATGTTTATTTTCCTTTTCTATACTTTAGAATTAGCAACTACAAGCTTCCAGTAGTGTCAGAGCGTTGGGAAAACATACAAAGACAAGACTGAAAATGCACTGTGTGCGACGTGGATGACATAAATGATGAATTTCTCTATTTATTTATCGGTCTTTTTTTCCCAAGAGAAAGACGTAAATTCCTTATTTTTGTACTAATCCTAATGTAATAAGGTTTGGTAAACCCTTTTCGTCCAGAACTTGTTCAATATTAACAAGTCTTACTAAATTTGTATATTAGACCTGAGACTGGCAATATTACGTCAATATCTTCGCATGCAAAACTACCCGGAGTTGATTATCAATCAATGAATATTGAGAGCGAGTAGAAATAGATGAAGGGAGATAACCGTGAAAATATTAACCCACCATCTTATGGAATTCTATTAATTACATCTTATAACCCACGGAACACTAGTATCTTCCCTTTCTTACGAGCACGTGAACAATTACTTTGACGTAAGTGGGAAATGTTTTGGAAAGAATGAAGTTTATTAGCAGTAAGAGACAAACCAAAAAATGTAAACAATTTCGTACCGGGTCTAAATTTAACTTCATTGAAAGAGAGGCAGGGATAAACAAATGTGGTTACAAATAGACGTATTCGAATATAATAGAAGGAATCTCGATTACATTTTTGAATGGTAAGATATTTAAAGTTAAATAGGACATGGACCACAACTCCAAAAATGTGATTTATGCAATGATATGTGAGAAATGTTAAGCCTTTTAGACAGGTCAGACGAAAAATGAACTAGTAATGAGAATGAAAATACAAAGACAGGAAATAAGAACAGACGCTTTCAGATTATCAAAAGTTAATAAACATCTACATAACTGTTTAGGAGGAATCTTCAAAGTCCTGTCCTTAAGAAAATAAACTTTATTTAATACTCACTCTTCAACAAGATCTTAATAATTCCAACTAATTATTCGAGATTTATGAAACATTAAAACAGGATGCTTTGTACATTGTATCAATACAAGGACATACTTTCAGGATATAATCAAAGCAACCCAGTATAGGTTGTTTTAATTTCTACTGACCACTTTATACACTATCAATACACTGTGCAATTCAACGCATAGCTGGTACTCTTTACATCCAGTATGTAGAGTTTGATATGTCAGCATGCTAACACATCACTTCATGCTAATCTGATTGGTCCAAATACGTTCGCAAAAATTCTTGCCAGCATTGCAACTTCGATGTTAAGTATATGATTCAAACATCCAGATTTAAATTTGATCGTCTCTGGCAGTGATTCTCAAACTTATTTTTTCGTTGACCACTTGAAAGTTGCTGAGGGTCTCAACGAACAACTTAATGATCCTTACGAATGTTGATTGTACCGCTAACGTACTATTACAACCTTTCTGCGAACCACATGTGGTCCGCGTACCGCTGTTTGAGAATCTCTGGTCTCTAGTATACCCATATTTAAGTATCTTTCTATATTTATCTGGATGTTTAAAATGTCTATAATAAATATTTCTTTAGATTCATTTACCTACACATTTGCCATTTCTGCATCAATCTTGAAGCCTTTTTGGAAAACAATTAATTAGAATATATTATCAGCATCCTGTGAAATCCGAAAGCTTATAACGCCATAGAAATAAAGTAGCCCACTTTACACGGCATGTTTCATCTAGAGATTTAATCATCATATAAAACTTTAAGGTGTATCTATGGTTTTACATATACAGTAATTTAACAAACAGTGACAATTCTATTCATTATATGTTACAATTATAAGAAGTCAACCACATGCACTAAGAGCTACACAATTACCTATTGTAGAGGAAAGCCATAAAACTGTTTGCCCAAGTATACATGTAAAATTTATACTGTGTTAGATTATTCATATCCACAGACTTCGGCTCCACAACATAATATTGGTTTAACCAAAGCATCATCCATTTTGAAATATCCTGGAGCATATCGTAGTGTTCAGTATTCACATTTTCTCTCAGGAAAACTGTTCCGAATGCCACCTCGTCTGCATTCGGTCCGTAGACAAGAATATCAACCCTTGGAGAGTTACCAGAAGGGGATTTGACCAGCTATGGCAGGCTGTCTTGTGTTAGCAACGGATCAGATACTCCATGGCATTTCACAGGTCATGAGAAAGTCTGAGTACACTTAGTTCTAAAAAATGCAATTAATTACCTAAACAAGTACTCATAACTACGCAGGTTGGAATGTTCCGAACATTATTGCACATGACTGTTGTAGGGAAACTTGGTTAGGTACATGCAATTTGAAAAGTTAAATTTAAAAAAAACAAAACAAAAAAAACAATTAACTGTTGCAATTTTATGGCCACTGTATGAAAGATACCAATATATATTTTCGGTATATACAAACAAAATATGAACATAAAGTCTTCTGTGTTCTCTGTTTGACTTCACGGATATAAATATAGCAAAACAAATCATCGCTTCTGCCATTTTTTCTGCTATTTGTCTAACTTATGTCCTGCATCAATTTTGTATTGAATTTAATCGAAAGGCAACATATCTTTGCCTCGAAAGCTTATAGTCTTATTTGTCTTCGAACTATATTAGGAAAAAGGTATAAACTCTAGGACTCCAATACCAATGTCTCATCGGGCAACTGTTTAAATTATACAAGTGCCAACATTGCTATCATTTTTGCTGCTGTTGTTGTTTGTATATGTTCCTCTTTTCTTTCTTTTCTAGTTTTATTTGTTGTATTTTTGTGTGTATGTTGTGTATGAGGTTCGTTCAGGTAATGGATCTGGCTCCATGTTTTCTCACCGACGAATAATCGTCAAAAATGGCAGCAAGGTTTGCTCTGATGGGTTAAATATGCTATCATTACACCCCTCAAGAAAGGTCACTAACACAGGGTAAATATTTTAAGGTTTTCGCGTGAAGTGTTTAAAGATTTTCTAAGTGGTTATGTGACATGTGACAAATGTGCCGAAAGACATGACGTAATAGTTACAATATTCGTCCGTCTTTCGATTTGGCCGTAATTCCTCTTTGTACTTTTGATTGAAGTTTTTTTTAAGAACAATATCCAACGTTCTGTGGATTAAATGTTACTACACTTCGTTTACTAGTTTATCAGGAGGTATAACACATATCTTAAAACTCAACGAACAGTGAATCAAATGCAAATGGTCATCATGGGCCATTTTATTAACACTTTTTCACTGACGTCATATCATGTCATGCATTCATTGTACAGTTTTCTGGATGACAAACCGCAAAATTAAAGATCAAACCGAGATATTGTCAAACCCGCGAAGACATTCACAGCAGGTGATGATAATTTTAATTTGACAACTATTTTTATTTTAATCTGAATTTGAAAGCATTGAAACAAAAACAGAGAAATTTGGACGTTGTAAGAATTATGAGCTGTTACATATTTGTATATTTGTTTCTCAAACCCGATGAAAGTCCGGTAAAGGGGAAAGGAAGGAACCATCATCATTCTTTTTGTTTTTGTTCGGTGTGACTATCTGAATTGCGAGCTTGTATGTCAATATGGTAAAAATGCTGTAACGGTTATAATATTTTTAAAACTGCAATCCTAATATTCATTAATTAAAAGAAAAGTATTAATGAAATATTTACCAGTCGGAAATAGCTCCTATTAAAACTGTCTTCCTTTGATCAAACGAAATACTAAAGTAAATAGATAAACAGCATCATCAGGCAAGATGAAGCCAACTAATCGAAATATACAATATTTTCAAGCTTTGATTCCAGTAGAAATAGTTGTAAACTTTTATAATTTTGTATTTATTGTTTGTCGTGTCTGTGTTTTATGTTTGCTTTTAAGAAACACTCAGTTATTTGTCAGTTTATTGCATTTATCTTTATCTATCCCTGACACGCGTTATCTTTTGCTGGATTCAGTGTTCTTGAAAGGACTGTTATTTGCCATATGACATATGCCGCTGAGGAGTAAGGCTTGATACAAATTGATAATGATGTTAAACGACAACGACAACTCAATTCATCGAAACAAAATTAAACTTGTAAGAACTAGAATAAAGAAAGTCTGACAAGCTGACACAACTAATGTAGTTATATTCTATATTCGGTTGAACTTACGGCGACAGAAGATACCATTTCGTTGCAATTAAACGTCTAACTATAGTAGTGTCATAAAAATAAGCAAATATTATGAAAGAAAGTTTAATTTGTACTGAAAGCTTAAATATCTTATATAGTTTTGTGCAAAACATTTTGTACCGTCCAGAAAACTATTATAGCACAAGAAATCATGAAATAAAGCATTGTTTCCTTGGCATATATCAATCACTAACTCTGACCACATCTCTACTTCAACTTCACCTTTTAATCTTTTGGTAATCGCTTTCTGTTGCTTTTCTTACTGCAGATAAAAGTTCAACAGATGATCATGATGAATTGAGAGCGTTTCTGGATTTATTCTCTATCGGATTTAGCAGAAAACAAGCGCTTTTCACCCTTTCTCACTCCAAAATTTATCATCTTACATGACTCTTTCAAATACAGTTATCCCTGAGTAAAGGCTATGCTATGTAATAATGAAGTAACGATTCCTCGATATGTATCGGGCATAGCAATATCTTCCACGTTAATATTTGACATGCGTTTCTATGCTACTAGTGGAATAACCCAATACAAGTTGAATCGCAAGTATGAGAAACAATACAAGGTAATACAACGTGAACGTGATTTATAACGATATAAATAAATTAAAGTTGGTAAAAGAAAAAACACGGAAAAGCTCTGAAGATTTCTGCATTTTTCTTTTGTGTATTATTATCCATCTGTACGACATGCATTATCAGACTTATTCCTCGGCACAGAAAGAGAACACACCAAAATCAATGACAAACGTCAAAATAGTTTTATTTCTGTTTTAGAATTTTTCTTTGTTTCGAATATGAGTATGTAAAGAAATCAATCACTAATTTGGGACTTTTATATTTCTTTTTGTTACAAATTCAAGTATGAAAAAGAGTTCAAAGATTTAGTATCCCAAAGGAAATAATTCCGATACCATAATGCTTTCATAAGGAGAAAATGGCATGCTAAATGTGAGACATATAATTCTTATCTGCATTTAAGGCTCCTGTGTTGAAATATTTTAGGTTTCATGGGTCAATAATTCAAATGTACAGTTAGTAACAAAACTATATGTACAGTTATTAGCAAACCCATATGTATAATCTGTAAAAGGGTCATAATATATTCAGATAATGCTAGTAAACTTTCCACATGCTTATAACGCCAACATAGCAACTACGAAATGAAATGTATAGATAAACGGACAAGTGAGTAGTGCTATCGTAATACATATTATATAGTCACTACTTGATATACGTATCATATCACCTGTTAATTGCGTGATAAATATAGTACCATATATTGAATCGAAACGCAAATATCGTGATTTTGTGCAACCATGCATCAGATTTAAGGCTCTTCATTTTATTCATGAGTAAATCGTTATTGATTTTAGCTGATTGTATGATTTTTACCAGACAAAAAATAAATATACTTTTTTAAAAACATCAACATTTTCTTTTCTATTGATTTGAAAGGGATACCTTGCTCAACATTCACTAGTTTATGTGACATAGGCCATGTAGTTTGTTATCTTGTAGAATCCTCATACGAAACCAGAAGTAATATATTGTAGTCCAAAAAGTGTTAATACCGTAATTTATTTACGTGCGTTTTTTATGTTCTTCAAAAAGAAATAATCGATGGCTTCTGAAACAAACGGTTGCCTCAGACAGAAACTGTTTGAGTATATCAGGTTTCGCTAATCATATAAAGTCACCGAGATATTTTTGGACTGCAAAGTTGCAAAACGTTTCAGGGTCACTTTCTTCAAACATTTTGAACTGTATCAACACCCTGCAAACAAATTCATTCTACGAGAATAAAGTGTGGGGCTACGCAAAGCTGTATTAGATGCTCCGCCAATGATTCTCTCCATAGTGATGAAGTCATAGTAATTTTTGTCCTTGTCATTAACCAATCAAACAATTCATTCAAG
>JAECUM010016425.1:0-75044 GCA_016617855.1 Megalonaias nervosa | reverse complement strand
AAAATCAGATTCCAACCACGGGCGAATTTTGGGCAGAAAAAATTCGGGTCCAAAAATTACGTTTTTCCCTCTGTATTTTGTAGTGCAACTAAACCGTCCAGATTATTTGGTATCATTGTAGAGCTACATTTGTCTACCTTTCTATAATACCATCCACTTTAGCGTATCATACATGACCTTGACGATACAGAGCTCGGAAGTAGGCTACTATCACCTGCAGCATAAACGCAGCGCCAGGCCAGGGGTTAATGAGTTAAGGCAAGGTTTTAACAACAAATCTTATATATGTTTATTCAGTGTGACCCTTTTGGATGAGAAAATGTACCAATAAAGCGAAAAGCTCAAATAAAGACAAAGAAAAATAATTCTTCAGGAACGTACACACCAATGATGAGATTGTTAATATGCACTTGTGATGGTGAACTTAAATGTCACAAAATTTACCAACATAAACATTTCTTAAGTGCACAGTGCAGTAACATGATGAATGCAGCAGACACGTATCTCCCTTTTTCCTCAGCAAAGGAGACATGCATATTTCTAATTAACTGTACTTCTGTTTTGTACTTGAAATTTATTTTTGTAAATAAGTAAATACAAAGACACTGATCTAAAGAAATTAACATTTTTTTTTGCAGAGCATTCCTACAGTACCATGCATTATAGAAGATAATAAAAATTGTAAAGTGAACAGCATAAACCTGTTGTGTTCAATAGTCCCTAATATCTACAGGCTTCTTCCTTATACCAATGCCAATCATTCCCAAAGTTTGGACCATATATCTGACTGAGCACTAATGTTATTGTGCAAGATGCATTTTCTTCTTTCAGTCAAAAGGACTTTATTCTCTGACCTTTTGACCCTGAATTTGGTGGTTTCTCCTTAGCCAATGTGCAAGCCATCACAAAGTTTTGTCCAGATATGTTATGTAAGTGTAGAAACCATTTTTTCTTCTCAAAGTGGCCGTTACCTTTGACCTTTTGACCCAAAAATCAAGAAGTTCTTTCTTATCCCATGTGTAAGCTGTCCACAATGCTTGGTCTATGAATGCAGTGTAGAACCAATATTATTGTGCACAAACCATTTTTCTTCTTTCAGTCACAATGGCATTGACCTGTGCCCTTTTGACCCCAAACTGATAGGGTTCTTCCTTACAAATGCAAGCCATCCAGAAAGTTTGGTAACTGTTGATGGTAGTGAAATGTAGTACCTGTGTGGAACAAAAGTGGTAACAGATGGAAGACAATATCATAATATAAAATGTACTATTATAAGCCTTATAAAAAGTTATAAAAGTGTAAAAGGTTGATTTTGTCTCCTTAGGTGTGTGTGTGTGTGTATATATATATATATATATATATATATATATATATATATATATATATTGTAATGAATTTATGATTTCCTAATAAAGTCATGCAAATACATCCTTCCCTCGCGAGGTGTCATGAGGGTGAGAAGAATGATGATTCCCTCATGTAACCAAAAGCTGTCATGCTATGGAAGCTTGCCACGCCTGAGGTACATTTTGAAATACATTAAACATGTCATGTCTTGATATTACTATATTTAGTTACCTCGATGCTCTTTTAAATATCAATGTAACTCTTTCATGATTCTTGGTTAACATGCTTAATTCTTGTAAACTTAGCTGCATTCTGACTCGCAATGACAATTGCAGTACCACACTTTCCAGTGTCAAGGCACTGAAATTACATCACGAGGCGGGATGCGTTACGCATTTCATTGGTTGACTGAGTTTCCATTAGCTACTGTATTTGTATATAAATATGCCTGCATCAACAGATGACAACTTCTTTTGCTCACTGAAACACTGACTTAAGCGGTTGTAACAAAAGGAACAAAACACTAAACCATGGCTATGGCAATGCTTCAGGTATCATTGAAGCTGGATTAAACCACCCATAGCAATATTAGATGAACTATAAATTAATTCTGTTAGGAAACACATTCCAAATTACCATATTTCTCCATCTATGGAGATGTTCATTCCAATCCTGGGCAACAGTTCCAAAGCAAATATAATATACGTATGTGAAAGAACGTAAAATAAGGGAATTATTAACCTTACAAGCCAAAAGTATGAGATGTTTTGTATTGTATAAACTGTGATACATGTCAGTACCAATAGATGGGTAAACAATATATATACACGTTTAACATGGTTGTCTGTACTGTGCAGGTGTGATTCCAATGTTTGTATAAAATAAATCTGCTAAATTTTACTCATCCTTACTTAGTTTTCTTTTGGTCAAGAGCTAGGCTGGAACGAACCTTTTTATGAATATGCTGACCTTAAGTGGATCAAGAAAACGTTACAATCAATATATATATATGTATATATATAATGGAGTTATTGGTGTTAGATAATGCTTGCCTCACCCTGAATATGAAATGTAGTGCTCCTTATGTAAGACAATCTGAAGGGGCCAATTTATTTAATAAATTTATAATATGGAAGGGGGTTGGTTTCTTATCAAAGATATTATCATTAGTAAATACTGAACACACTTTGCTAAAAATGAAGAATGGACTAATTTCAAATATGACTTATCGTACAATAAATATGATAATGACACATCTGATATTAATTTCATGTCTCCATTTCTAATGTAACTTAACAGAAAACCCTTTTCATGTCACAGTCCACACCCTTTTTGTGAATAATACAGAAAACATCTAGTATCTCTGAACTAACTCAAACAGTACAAGGTAAGTAAATCTATCACTGTCAAGGTCTGAATCTCGTTAATTCACTTGGGGGGGGGGGGATAAACACAACAATCTGACATACTGTGGAAGTTCCATTAATAAAATTATGCTGTCTTTCAGTTTTATCTTGTAAATAAAGATAAATGCTTTTCCAAGTGTCTTAGCTTTCAAAATATTTATGTACAAGCACTATTTCCTCACTGACCCACTTTAGGGATTATCAGCAATCTTTTGTGCAGATCAAATTAAAATCATGGTGACTGCGTTTTGAACTGCTTTCACATTATTCAACCTATCCCACAACAAGGTCAGGCATGCATTATCCAACACCCATGATCCCATAATATTACAAGTATTCAAATCACCTGACCCTGGATCTTCTATCCCTGCAGTGAATTGCATGTACCCATGCACAAGCAATAACATTTCTTGTACACAGGAAAGCCAATTAGATGAACAGTTTTCAACTGAGATTCGCCAATGAATGGCACCAAAAGATACAAGTTTATATATGGTACAAGTACTGTACTTACTAAAAGTCATTAGATGAATGTATGTATTTTTGCAGCACTGTATATACCTTAAGTTCCCACCTGCAAAAGATCTCATGGACTTCACATGCCTTCATAATTTTATTGAAAGTGTACTTGCCCAAGGGATAAAAGAACTTCAGACTTCTACTTGCCTTTTCATTTTCTTTTCTTTCCCTACTTAAGCATACTTCTGTAAATAAAAAAATCTTACAAGTTCTCTAAAATGAAATATATATTTCATCTCAAATAAAACACTCGCATAAAATCACCGTTTCATGGAAACTGTTATGTACAATGTCATGGTTCAGAAGTTACCTAACAGATATTATCGGAATTCATCTTTCCCAATCAATGGGTGATTAACATCTGGATATATCTTAGCTTGAATGTGTGAAATCTAGCTTACCCTGGGAAACAACATTATATAAAGATTTGCTTTACAGATACAACTGGATGAAAATTTGCTTCTTTCAAATATTTTAACTTTGCGACTAACTCTTGTTTCTCAATATGAAAACTATTATATCAATTTCCAATGAAAATAATAGGCTTTCATTAATGTAGTTCCCAAGCCATTCCAAAGATTCAGTTCTGCAATTATTACACACTTCAAAAAGAGGGTCACATATAAGGTGAAAGTTTTATGCATTTGCAACAATCACAACGGAGACAATGTTGGCATACCTCTGTGCTACTTTCATGTATGGTGACTGAAATTTCTTTATATGTGGTTTTAGGAAGAAAACGTGCTGCCTAAAGCAGAAAGCTGATCAAAATGGCTATTCTCATGTGCTCAAGAACTGACCTTAAATTAAATTATATTAAGTCCAAAGTACACAAACTTTGGCAGGAATTTTATCCAAGTACATAATACTAACTTCTTAAAGTGCAATAAATGAATATATGTATATATAATTACCTCTCAAGTCCAGTGTGTGAATATGACCAAGCAGCGCTAGCAATCTTCTGAGAGATGCACATATCAAGCAAGGCCAGGCTGTATACATTACATAAATTAAACTCATCAATCATACACCAAAATAAAGAGAATTAAGTTATTTTAACAATACCTAAGATATCTGAGAAGAGATGCATACAATAGGAAAGAAACAATTTATTACAAGTTGCTTAGGGAAGCTGGCCATACAGTAATGAATAGCTCATTTCTGCATGAACAAAGTGATCCACTTAACCGATAAACATAAGGATGCTTAGGGAACTTAGGGACATATCCAAAGATAGCAAAACAGTATTGAACAGCTCACTCCTGTAGAATAAACTGATTAATGTGACCTCTAAGTACATAAAGGGTCACTACTATCAACAGAGGTCTAAGTCAGCAGGATTCAGATGATGCATTTATTTCACTTTGAGCAGAAACAGATATAACAGCTATGACACTGAGATTGAACATATAAATATTTACAAGGAAAAATATAATTTTGATTAAATTCTTAACAATATTGTGCATTTAGTCAGGTAGAGGTACAGCTGTAATTAGGGTGCAGTCGAAACTAGAGTAATCCCCATTAGTTACCTGGTAGTCCAGATTACAATTACATAGAGTAACACAGTGAAGGCACACTGTTATATGATTCTGTTTAACTTTATGGCGTCCCTTTTGCAATAATTTTCAATAATGCTCATTCTCCTATGTGAAATATTTTATAGCAATATGTTTTGAAAACTGTTGTTGAAATTATCTTACTGTGCAGTGGCCCACTGGGCAACTGGGCAACATTAGTTCTGTGTACAGGTGCCCAGACCTAGCATTCTGGTAGCCCCTGGGCTACCTGAAATTAGTGCACAGGTGTCCATACCAAGCATGCTGTAACTTTAAGGATCCCTAGTTTCAGTGTACAGGTGCCCAGATCAAGCTTTCTGGAAGCCTCTTGGTTACCCAAGTTCAGTGTATTGTACCCAAACACAGCATTCTGGTGGACCACTGTGCTAGCCCCATCCAGTGTACAGGTTACCCTGAACTTGCATTTTTGGAGTCCATGAGCTACCCGAGTTCAGCATGATCTATCTGGGCACTTACATGGGCACTTTCACCATACTGCTCAACTTAGCATTCTGGTAGCCCCTTAGCTACCCAAGTTCAGTGTACAGCATCCATACCTGCAATCTGGTAGCCTATTAGCTACTAGAGTTCAATGTAAAGTGTCCATACCTGCATTCTGGTAGCCCCTTACCTACTCAAGTTCAATGTATAGGTGCTCAGGCCTAGCATTCTGGCAGCATAGAGCCACAATAGCCCAGTGGTTAGCATGCCAGACTCATGACCAAAAAGGCATGGGTTCAAATCCTACCACTGGACCAGCCTAGGTCAGCTACTGTGGTGTGTCATTGGGCAAAGTACTTTACTCCAGTTGCCTCAGCACTAAATAACCTACTCATGTTGCTATGCTGTAAAGCATCAAACGAACTACACAACCAACTGGCAGCCGCTGGGCTGTCCAAGTTCAGTGTACAGATGCCCAAAACTATCATTCTGGTTGCCCCCTGGCTACTCTGAGCTCAGTGTCAAGAAATCAGACAGCCCCCCACCCCACCCCCGGGTTCTGAGCACAAAGTTAGTCAGATCCTATATAATGCTCAGCAGATAGTTTGTTGCAATAGAAATCTATTATTGCTATTTAAGCATACAAAAACAATGTGCGCTCCCAGTCGGCCAACAGTCCCTGTTTTTCATTGCTGATCCTAGCACTTTTTTCCCCCAGGGTAAAAAAATAAAAATTAAAAATTAATTTTTTTTAAAATTCTGAATTGTACTCTAATTTGAGCCAGTTTTGCACAGTACTTGAAGTGCATTATATATATATATATATATATATATATATATATATATATATATATAATGACCATGCCTTGAAAATAAATTTTCTTTCTGCCATTTTCAAGGTATCTTTAGTTGTTTAATAATAATAATAATAATGACTTTATTTAAAGAAAAAGCTCATTTGGTCAACCGACCAATCATCCATGAGGCCTTCTACAATGATATATATATATCATGCAAAATTTTTACACGATGAGGTGTCTTTAGACAACAAATGCTGTTAAAAACTCGACAATTGATAAACTCCTACAACAGAATATGGACAAGGCTTCAAGGATTAGTACCTACAGGATTCATACAAATAGTAGTAGTGAACATGTGTAAAAACATTATTGGTGAGTACATGATAATAATGTTGTAAAAAGCAGTAGTACTGAATTAAACAAAATAATACAAATGATTGTTTCTGTAGATGTTGACTAAGAAGCCTTTTAAAAGCTTGGCGTGTATCAGCTGACTATATAAGGTGGTATGGAATTCCATAGTTTGGCTCCAGAAAAAGCAAAGCTCTTTTTATGAAACTCTGAATCTGGTTTTGGTAAAAATAACTTGTTGTTTAAGATGGATCTTAGTTCATACATGCGTACATTTTTAACAAATTTAAAATAACATTTAAGATAATCAGAAGCCAAACCATGTACAAAATTATAGACTAGTAAACCCTTCTGAAATTGAGTTCTCTGCTGAAATGGAAGCCACTTTAGGGTTTTAAAAAGATTTATTGATGGCGTATCTAAATCAGCATCAAGAATAACTCTAGCTGCTCTTTTCTGAAATTTCATATTCTCACGAGTCCTTGTGACAACCAAACAGTGTGCACAGCTATGGGAACTTATATGGTACAAGATGTTTAAAAACATAATGATGTGCTAATAGTAATGTTGTAACAAGTACCCAGGAACAAGTCTGGTACATACAAGATTCATGTCTGGGACACAAGTACTCCCCAACAAGAAAAGACAACTCCTACTGACAATTTTGGATGACATGTAACCAACAATTTGCTTCTCATTTACAAGTTAAATCTGTCCTAGAGCAACCACTTGGGCTCTTATTATTTCTTATATATCATGTACATGTGAGGTCTGTATGTAAAACTATTTGAGAAACACAAGGAAGGACACTTACACACAACCTACATTTAAATGTTTACTTACATGGCTTAGCAATCTATATACTAAATGTGGCATACTAAAAGCTGTACAATGTTTTGCTCAAATATGACTTCATAACTAAGCAATCTACAGCCATGGTCAAGCAGTCTGGTCGAGGTGATGCAATGCACTAAATGGATTACTGCATTCTGACTGGATAAGTGAATGACGGACAATCTGTATCTTTTCATTGCAATTTTTTTATTTATATGAAGTTTTTAGTGCATGTGCATACTAAATATGAGAAGACTTTTCATTTCTTATGGATGGAAAATATACTATTAATTTGTAATCAGATTTTCAAAACTGTCCAGGATGGCGTGGGTGGGTGAGTGGGTAGGCATGTTCTCTAAATATGGTAAGAGATAGCACCACTAGCAACTGCAATTTTTATTGCTTGGAGCCAAGTCGAGTCTGTCACAATGTACCCATGTCCTACATTTAGTATCCATTGCAGACCAAGTCAATAGCCAATAATTCATCACAATTCTGTACAGAAGCAGGTCTTAGACACATTTATAATACAATACTATAGCCTTTCCCTTAGTACCTAATGTTATGATTTTCAATTTCTTACTGAAAGAAAATAAAGGTCTGCTAGCATGCAGTTGTTGCTAACTTTTAATTGGCTCCATACAGTCATTGATGTGCTCAAATGCTATTAAACATTAACACATGTACATGCGTACTCATATATTACTTCCTATTTGACAAGTTTAGCTAAAAATCAGTACAGTGTGGTCAATACATACAGAAACAGAAATAGTACTTTGCATGTACCTTGCCTCAAGGAAGTATGTACACTGTCTTTCCACGATCATATGTAGAAGAGAGTAAATAAAGCACAGCACAGTGCAGTGAAGTACAGAGGAATACAATGCAGCATTGCAGTGTGTGTGTGTGTTTAAATGCACAATTCAGCATCATACTGGCTATACAGTGCAGAATAAAAGAGAAGTTCTAAAAATATAAATGTAAAAAGTGCATATAAAACTTGAAGATAAACTCTTCCAACTAAATGTACACATTTATATGTGATTCTCCTACAAAATAAAAGATAAAACATAAAAAGTGTTCATATTGTTCAAACAGTACATAAAGAAAAAGATAAAGATAAAAATTAAAATCCTCAAGATATCCATGCATGAACAAAGTAGAGTCAACACCCATACACTAACAAGGATGTTGTCAATTCAGCAGATCAAATTGCCCAATGACACAAAAGATTTGCAAAAACCTGAGGTAATTTACATTAACCTGTAATTACCTTACTGAAACACAATGATATGGCTGGCTGATCTGGCAGAAGGAAAACCTAACATTTGTCAAATCCATCATGGCCTTTCACACTTGTCCCTTTGTAGACTATGTTAAGTTTCTCTCCAACTGACCATTTATGAAAGAGTCTAAGTGACCATGTTAAAGTGCCATTTATTTCTGGTATGTACTTCTAGACCCAGATAATGGTCCTTTACATGTGTATGAGAAACAAGGGTTAAACTTTGTTGTTGAAGTAGTAAATTTGAGGTTGGGAATTTTTCCTGAGATCTGTAGAGATCTGTATTCGATAGCCATGGTACCATCCAGTTTTAAGTAAATGATGCCATTTTTCTAACCAAGATATCACTCATGCCAATAAGGTCAAAACATTACAACGGATCTCAACCTTACCAAAGAACCAAGATTTTATGCTCCACAACATAACTGCAGTAGGTAGGGGTATAGGATGAAATGTCTATCCATTCATTACAAGCCTGAACTAGCACACACACACACACACACACACACACAGATATATATATATATATATAACTGGATGCATTCTTTTGATTCGTTCAACATCAATAAGGTTTTCAGATATGCTTCAAAAACAGTATTTGTCTTGATATAACCAAAATTAGGCCAGATTCTGGGTTAAATATAGACCTTGTTTTTGTGCCATTAAAAACATTACCTGCTGCACCAGAATGGCCAATAAAAACTGTAAGTGGTGCACTCCTGGTATTCAAATGTGCCACCACATAATCATTTTTTTTTTCTGTGAACAATACAATTATAATAGTAAGGAAATCAACATCATGGAGACACTAATCTAAATACTATGTGACTGAAGCAAGGAAATATGACATAAGGATGTTGCCAAGTTACAACAATCTACTCTGAAATAAAACTTTCATTTCCGTCATTAAAAATAAAAAACAGGAAAAATATTGACAACTCATACTCCCCTTCTCCCAATCAAAACATGGTAACTAACTGGCAAGGTTCAAACTTTAACTCAAACGTATATCTGCCAAAACAAGCCCAAGTAGACAAGATAAGAAGCAACTGAGAAACTTGTGGTCAAGTGGCCATTAAATGATCAGTAAAGGTGGCCAAAATGTATGGTGTCACATTGCAGGGAAAATTTGCTGATGCCTCATGTATATATATATCTTCTTATAGATAATTCCTAGTTAAGAACACCTGCATGTGGCTTGGATATTGTCAATACATATTATGTAAGATTACAACTACAGACCTGATTCTGGACACAAAGAAACTGCCTGTCTGTTGTGTAACCATTATGCAAGAACCTGTCAGCGGAAAGTTTAAAAGGGAATTCTACAACCAGGACGATGGGGCAGAGACGCCAATGTTTGTTTTGCAATCCATCAGTGATGTCACAACCGACTTGAAAGCAATTTCAGGCTTTGGGTAAATGGGAACCAGAGAGTGACAAGTGTTAAATTAATCAAGGCAGTTTTCAAAAAGGCAAAACCGTTTCCAATCAAAACTGAGAGATTCAAATCTAGGGCAGTCTAAGCAAGCAAGCGCTTATGTTTGAACTAAATCCCTTTCTCAATTAGTACATGTGGGAACCTCGCAAGAGGTGGATCACAGAGAAGTTGAGAGCCATTAGATTGTAATATGAGTGGCATAAGTTACATACTCGTTAAAGGCGAGAAGGAAATTCTAGTTGGAATTCTAGATTTGGATTTGCGAACAAAGGCTTCTTGAGGAAGCTTTCTAGGTGGCTTTCAAGTTCGACACTCAGGGATCAGAGACATGGGAAGAGATGTAGAGAGCATGTGGTAGGCTTTATAGTGACGTCTGCAGTTTGTGTGGAGGTGCAGTTCTGGAAGGAGCACGTGATAGAGAACACCAAAAGTGTCGGAGGAATGGATCCAAAGTGCCATGTGAGCACATTGTCGAGGGTATCAGAAATACCAAAGAGAACAAGAGGTAGACAGGGATTGGCAGATGAGTAACAGAGACAACATTGAAAGGAAACATTCTCACATAAGACCTTTAATTTCATGTTATGGAATAATAATTGGCAACTGTTAATAGGCTATTGATATTATTTGCTTTAAAGAAGATGTGATGGAGAAAACTGTCAATGAAATTATTGAATACATGTGCTATATTTTATTAAAATGTTAAAGTTTGCTCCTTGATTTATTTACATGCCTAGACTATTGGCATTGCTGACTGGGGGCTCAGAGCTATTTAAATTTTAATCGTCCACCTTTCTTCGGCATCAGAAGGATTCCTCCAACAGAAAGTGGTTGAGAGGGGAAAGATAGATTATGATTCAAACAAAATTTCCTGCATTTCTTGGTGACCAGGAAGATTGGGGTGTAGGAGCAAGACTGACTGTTCAAGACCCTCTCAACTGCCCCTTTCTGCAAAAGAGTGTGCACCTCTTTCCTCAATTTCACCAGATTAAACTGGGGAAAAGAAAATGGAGGTCCTTGTTAGTTGAGGTTGTTCCTGAACTGGAGTCGATAACCCTTGTTAAGATGGAGAGGTTCCACCCAACATCCATAATGCTTGACCAAGTCCCTGATTAAACTACCTACTGGGACATGCAGGAAGGGGATGCATGCAAGGAGAGGGGTTAGTTACTAGAGATGTCATCCCCCCCACCTTCCTGTGGTAGGAAAGGAAGGAGGGTTAGAAAACTTCCTCTTGGATCTGCAGTGACCTGGGTGCTGTGGACCTGATGAATGAAGAGGTGGTCTTAGCAGGGAATTTGGGGACTGGACTGGGTATAAGCCTGTTTGAAAAATTTTGCAGATGGCACCTGAGGGCGATTTGCCTGATCTCATTTCCTGGTCAATTGCAATGGACCAGGAGTGGAGATGAAAAATCAATGCTGGTGATCCAGCAAGTCTTGAGAACTCACTGTAAGAATGAGGCCAATTAATGCATGCATTACTGAATAATTTCATAACTTTAGATGCAAGCTTTCTTCAGTGTTTACATACTAAAGTTTTTATATATGTAACTTTCAACCTCAAAGAGCATTCTAAGTTTAAGATCTAAGTTAAATAAATATGTTAGTAAACAACTTATAACCTAACATGGACAAGAGCAAATGAATTGCAGGCATTCAACTGACAAAGAACACAGTCTTGTTCTGAACTTTGGAAAAGTAAGCCTTTGCTGGATCTAATAGGTGTTCGCTATTTACCAAGGGTAAACAAGAAAACCATTCAAAACTAATCACCTGTGGAATAAACTTTTTCAGACCCAGATGACCTTATAAATTGCCTTATATTTATAAATAAATAACAAATAAGCTGTTTTATCAGTAAACCATTACAGAAGAATTCAATTATAAAAAGAGACAGATTTTTAGTTCACCTTTAAAAACACATTTGAAATTAAACATTTCTCAGGTTAGTACAAAATGAGTGAACTTGTATAAACTGGAGTCTAGAAACATGGTTCACTGGTAAAGTACAGCCTTAAATGACAAACTAAATGGAGGACATAATTGCAAACTGTTTTAAGTCTTAGAACAAGTCCAAAAACTAAAATATTGTGTACTTAACAGTATTTTACTTTTTGGAGACGATCAACATTTAGTTGATCTATGTTTTTGTTGTTATTTACAAAATATAACATGACAATCCTCATTGAATAATTGACTCAAGCTCATCCAACACAAACACAATTTAAGCCAACGTAAAGTTCATACAGTTCCTTTTCACTAAGCATTCAGGCAAGAACCTCACTTAACTTTTTCTGCATTACAAGGCACAAAAAACAGAAGTCAGCTGCACTTTAACTTGATAGTGTGCAAACCAGGCAAACTACCCTGCCCTAAATCTGAGAATAAGCAACTGTTTTTCTCTTAGTACTACATTAGGTTTGCACCTTTAAAGTTATAAACATAATGTTAGTTTTCATATCCATCATATCAAAAGTCAGCTGTAGCTTAACTTGACAGTGTGCCAACTAGGCTCTTTGCCAGGCAAACACCCTGCCCTAAATCTGAGAATAAGCCATTGTGCTGCCCTGAACATTGCAGTAGATTTGTACCTAAAAGTGGTAGGCACAAGGTTTATTTTCATATTATTCATTATCTCTACAAAGATGAAATTACAAATGTGTCCTTTGGAAAATAAGATAAACACACACACACACACATTCTTGCATTTGGTGGATGATGAGGACTCGGGTATGGAACCGCATACTGAGGACATTCGTTCTGGAAATCTTAGAGAGAAAAGAAATACAGTTTCCAGCAGTAAATTAATAGCAAATGGTGATGTATCAAGAAGGGAACTGTATGATCAATTCTAAGGAATACAAAATTTAGCAATGCAAGCGAGGACACACACATTTAGACAAATATTCTGTATAATTCCATGCAAACTTAGGACACAAATAACTACTGACCACGACATGGAAACTGTAGAGAATGTAACGTCATGGCCAGCTGTGACTCCCATTATCTTGTGGAATGAAAATGAAGAGAAACATCATTAAGCCATACATGAACTGTTCAGACTAAGAGGGTTGGTGCACTTAGACGTAATTGTGGTTCGTTTTTTTCATCTCAGAAATATCTTTAACCGTTTACAGAATAAAAGGCCGATCACATTATGATTATCCCTTCTCTAGTTTAGTATCAGTCTTTAATTGCTACTTCACAGAACAATGTGGTAGGCTAGTGATTCCATACTGTTCATAGATGTGTTTAGATGTAAGCATAGTACTGGGACTGTTAATATGCTGATGTATCAAAACATATATTGTTCTACTGTAAGTGTGCATGATTTGATAATATCAAGAACAATTTATATATGACATGAACCTATTCTACTAAATCTTAAATCATCATATAATTCATGAAATCTGAAACTGATTTTCTTTGTTTGTATGACTTAATTTGATTTAATTGTTTCATAGTAGTTAATTTGTATGAAGACTTTTTTGTTAACTTTGACCTAAGAATTTAATGAACACTTTTAGACTGATCGTCTGTACTATTCTTTAAATGAAAGACAACAATAATTTTCAAAAATCATGAAAACTATCGACTATGGTGTACCATGGTCGAAGAAGATATCTTTATACATATATAATCAAATATCAATACAAAGAATATGCATAATTGTTGACAAAAAGAGACTGCGAACATAATGGACAATGAAGACACGTTAACAATGGAGACCATGGACATTGGTACATCATGACCAACAAGGACATGTTTACACATCTAGTCTAGTCGGAACTATCAATACAAATTAAGGACGAACACTACTGACAAATCATGGAGACAGTGGACATTGGAACGTCATGGGCAATGAAGACACATTTACACATCTAGTCTGAACTATCAAAACAAACTAAGGATGCCCACTACAGTGAAATCTGTTATGAGAGACCGCCCCTTCTGCCAACAAAAAGCGGTCTCTCAAGACAGGTGGTCTTTCATAGCAGGTTTGTACAAAAATACCAGTTTCCAAGGTCCAGTTTCAGAACAATTTAAAGAAAAATAACCACAACCACTGTATGTATATTCTATTCTTTATTAATTGTTGATGCTAAACTACTGTATGCATTCATTTAAAAACAAAATTATATTGTAATAAAGATATACTTCTATCATTAAACATGAAATCACATTTACATTTGAAGATCACATATTTTAGCATATGAAATCGTTTCTGAATTACTCCTTTTCCTTTATAACAACCTAAATTTGTTTTACCGACATTTAAACCGCTTTTTTGCGAGTGGTCTGCACTCTTTCACTTCTTTCAGTTACAATCATTATTTTCTCCAGACTTAAAATTTGTCTCTTTTTAGCTGGAGGTTCGTCCATTGTTATTAAAATTCTAGGTGTTAAAATTATTAGTGCTCAGTTGTAATATCGCACGTAAAGACAGTGGCTGTGGGAAAATATGAAAACTCTATACATGTGCATTGCACATCTAACAATTAATGAAATAAAAAGAAACAATTATCTCATTCAGAAACAGGACCATTTACTCAGTGACGAAAGTCAACGGCTTCATTCAAAGATAACATACAGGGATTAACTCTATAAGCAAAGTGTGTAACCCGGTCACACCAACTTGAATAGACGACAGCTTTGTGATTGGGATGTCATCACTTAACATGGGGGGGGGAACACACATTACAAGTCTTGAGCACTATCAATCGAATCCCGCAAATGATTCTCTCTTGCTGGTTTAATAGACAATGACCTTATTCACCCCCGACAATACCGATTAACTCGAGACAAACAATATGCCTGACCACTACGTCAACTTTGACACTTCAACGGCATTTCATGACATGTACATTAGCCTGGTTTACGGACTATTACATCCATCACCGGTAGCAACAATCCTTTTTTAAATATTCTTTTGATATTTGTTTTTGATCAGAACAATCGATACTAATCAAGTGGTCGTTGTAATAATTGATTACATAAAGGTCACTGGTGTCTCTCAGTTCTCGCAATACAGTCGTCATAGGGATGCCAGGTCCTACAAAGGCTGGGAAGCAGGTTAATTACGAGAATAATTAGTCTGGTTCCCTGCTTTGCATGCTTTCTGATTTCCTCACCCCTAAACGAATAACAGAGAACAACACAAGGAGCACACGAAGCAGGGAACCAGACTAGGAAATAATCTCCATATACTTTAGTCTGGTTTACGATAGAAACTATAAAACACTACCAGCCTAGCAACAAAAAAAAATCAGAGATCGGTAGCCAGCCTATTTTTTTTTATTTTTTTTTTTTATATTTGGAATGGTATGAGCGGTCGTTCTTACAGGGATTAAACAAAAGTTGGTGGAGTTTATCCTCGTTTTTTGCAATGCGGTCATTCATAGCAATGTCGAAATGCACATTTTGCCAAGGTATCACGGTCGCTGGTCGCATTCAGCAGGTGGTTGCTCATAGCAGAGCGTTTATATAATAAAATCGATCCGTGCATTACAATTGTGGTCATACATGACAGGTGGTCGCTCATAGCAGAGGTCGCTCAAGACAGTTTTTACTGTATTGACAATAGCACGGAGACTGTGGACATTGGTACCTCATCAACATGGAAGATGCATTCACACATCTGGTCTGAACTATCAATAGAAATTAAGGCTGCACACATCTATTCTGAACTATCAATACAAACTAAGGATGCATGTTATTGACAAAATCACGGAGACCGTGGACAGTGGTACATCATGGACAACCAAGACGCACTTACACATCTAGTCTGAACTATCAATACAAACTATGGACGCACACTATTGACAAAATCAAAGAGACCGTGGACACTGGTACATTTTGACCAACAAGGACATGTTTACATATCTTGTCTAGTCTTAACAATCAATTTAAATTAAGGACACACACTACTGACAAATTCTGGGAGACTGTGGACATTGATATGTCATGGAAAATGAAGACGTATTTACACACCTAGTGTGAACTATCAATACAAACCAAGGACACACACTATTGACAATATCATGGTGACCATGGACATTGGTATGTTATGGACAATGAAGATGTAATTACACATCTGGTCTGAACTATCAAAAGAAACCAAGGAAACACACTATTGGCAAAACACAGAGACCATAGACATTGGAACGTTATGGACAATGAAGACGTGTTTACACATGTAGTCTCTACAATAAATACAAACTAAGGATGCACACTGCTGGTAAAATCACGAAGACTATGAACACTGCAACGTCATGGACAACAAAGACGTATTTACACATTTAGCCTGAACTATCAATACAAAGTAGGGATGCACACTATTGGCAAATATCATGGACACCATGGACATTGTTACCTCATGAACAACAATGACTCATTTACACATGTAGTCTGAATTAGCAGTACAAACTAAGGACCCACACTACTGACAAAATCATAGAGACAATGGACATCGGTACGTCATGGACAACGAAGATTCACTTACACATCTTGTCTGAACTATCAATACAAACTAAGGATGCACACTACTGACAATATCACAGAGGCCTTAAACATTGGTAGCTCATCAACAATGAAGACGCATTCACACATCTAGTCTGAACTATCAACAGAAACCAAGGACACACACATCTATTCTGAGCTATCATTACAAACTAAGGATACACGCTATTAACAAAATCACGGAGACCGTGGACATTGGTACATCATGGACAACAAAGACGCATTTACACGTCTAGTCTGAACTATCAATACAAACTAAGGATGCGCACTATTTACAAAATCACAGAGAACATGGACATTGGTACATTATGACAAACGAGGACATGTTTGCACATCTAGTCCAGTCTTAACAATCAATACAACTGCTTCGGTGGCCTAGTGGTTACGGCATCCACCTAGGAAGCGGGAGCTCAAAGGTTCAAACCCTAGCCAACTCATATCAAAGACTTATCAAAATGGTACTAACAGCTACCTCACTAGACGCTCAGCATTAACAGGTTAGTGTTAGGACTGGTCGACCTGGTGTCAGAATAATGTGACTGGGTGGGACATCATGTTACATGTCTGCAGCATGATGCTCCAGTGCTAGACATCACTACAAACTGCCGCACTGCAGATATTGTAGCAAAATGACCAAAAAATTGTTGAAGCTATGTTAAAAATTCTAATCACACACACACACTTAACAATCAATATAAATTAAAAATCAAGGAGAGTGTGGACATTGATTTTTCATGGAAAACGAAGACGAATTGACGCATTTAGTCTGAACTGTCAATAGAAAGTAGGCATGACACTATTGACAAAATCACGAAGACTGTGGACATTTGTACCTCATGAACAACAATTACTCATTACACATGTAGCCTGAACTATCAATACAAACTTAGGATGTACACTACTGACAAAATCGCAGAGACTGTGGACATTGGTACATCATGGACAATAAAGACACAGTAACACATCCAGTCTGTACTATTAATACCAACTAAGAATGCACACTATTCATAAATTTACGGAGACCAGGGACGCTGGTATATTATGACCAACGAAGACATGTTTACACATCTAGTCTAGTCTTAACAATCAATACAAATTACGGACGCACACTACTGACAAAATCAAGGACACTGTGGACATTGATACATCATGAACAACGAAGTGGTATTTACATATCTCATTTGAACTATCAATATAAATCAAGGATGCACACTGATAGGTCATGGGCAATGAAGACGTATTTACACATCTAGTCTGAACTATCAATACAAACTAAGGATGCACCCTACTGACAAAATCATGGAGACCGTGGACATTGGTTTATCATGACCAACAAGGACATATTTACACATCTAGTCTGGTCTTAACAATCAACCCAAATTAAGGACACACACTATCGACAAAATCAAGGACACTGTGGACATTGATACATCATGAACAACGAAGTAGTATTTACATATCTCATTTAAACTATCAATATAAATCAAGGATGCATACTACTGACAAAATCACGGAGACCGTGGACCTTGGTATGTCAATGACAACGAAGACTCACACATCTAGTCTGAACTATCAATACAAACTAAGGATGCACACTACTGATAAAATCACGGAGACTGTGAACATCTGTATGTCATGGACAACGAAGACATATTTACACATTTAGTCTTAACTATCAATGCAAAGTAGGGACACACACTATTGACAATATCACTGAGACCGTGAACACTGGTACCTCATGAACAATGATGTCACATTTACACATATAGCCTGAACCATCAATAGAAACTAAGGACACACACATCTTCTCATAACAAAAACTATCAATAAAAACTAAGGACGCACACTACAGACAAAATCAGAGACTATGGACCCTGGTACAGTATGACCAATGGGGACATGTTTACACATATGGTCTTGTCTTAACAATCAATACAAATTAAGGATGCACACTTTCGACAAAATCACAGAGACCATGGACATTGATACATCATGGACAACGAAGACGTATTTACACATCTAGTCTGAACTATCAATACAAACCAAGGACACACACTGCTGACAGTATCACAGAGACCGTGGACATTGGTACCTCATGAACAATGAAGATCTATTTACACACCTAGTCTGAACTATCAACAGAAACTAAGGACGCACACTATATATTGACAGTATCTCGGAGAACATGGACATTGGTAGATCGATCACGACCAACGAGGACATTTTTTTGAAAAAAGATTCAGATTTAGGAAATGCTACCATATAAGATAATTACACTGCCAATTAATATTTATTTTCAATTTTTAGAAATTGTGTGTTTAAATTTCATGATTTAATCTTTTACATCATATATAATTTTTAAATTCCAAATATCTGCAAAAGTTTATATTTGTTGAGGATAGGTAGGCTGTTGATATATTGTACCATGCTGTTGTAAAAGTCCTAGCAGACGCTATTAATATTGTTGCCCACATTTCAAATTCTAAAAATTATGTGATACTGGATGGATTGATTATACAAGATTCACATAAAGAAGGCAGGGATTATTGCATCTTATGGTATGATAACGGTAAGCATAGGTATGGGGGTTTTTTTTATGCGAGATGATGATGAAATCCACAGCCCAGTTTAAGCATGCCTTAAGATTATGTAAGACACTAGATATATGGATGAATTCTCTGCCAAGAAGCTAAACAGTAAAGATCTTAATTCATTTTGGAAAGATTTTTTTCTAAAGACTATGGAGAGTTTGTGGTTTGCTCAAATTGTATTTTGCCTGACGAATACCACTAAGAATATGCGAATGGGAATCTACAGTGAAGTAGATTACACATAGATGTAACTACTATGTATATTTGAGATACAATTTGGTAACTGTTAATATTTGGAAACAAGACGCTCCTTGAAGGATCGACAAAATTGTGAAACACTGATATCACAATGGAAAAAAACAGTAACATTTGAAAATTAGGATCTTTATTTAAAACAAAAAAAAAACCTAAAAACTAGCCCAGAGTTGCTTTGCTGGCAGTTGACAATTCATGTAAAAATCATAGAATATGAAGTATTAGCTTTTGATTGGTGGAACTCTGTTTCTGATAAGTATGTGCTTGCCTGAGGTTGATGTAAAGGCTCTTTAATATAATTCGTAGGCATTTTTAAGACACGTACTTCAGTCACGGGGGGGGGGGGGCGAAGGTGAAACAATCCTGATGATCAGCTGATCGCTAGAAGAGGGCAGTTTTATTATTCATATTTTTTTTTATGTAACCAACCTTAGATTGTAACAAATAAAAATTCAAAACTGAAACTTAACTCACTGGCAGACTAAATGAGTTTCAATCCATTTTTCTTTCTACAGATGGCGACAGAAACAACAACCAATGTTTTCTCCCGAATACAATATAAATGGAACATTGGTGTATCATAGTTTCTCGTTATAATTAAGTTTCATATAAATGACTATTATAATGACGCCAATAAAATGTTTGTAATGAATATTGTTAACCGCATTTAAACTATACCGTTATCATTAACAACGGTCAAATAATATGGTATATCATATTCCTCTATAATGACATTTACAATAAACTTTGATTTGAAACTAATTGGAAATGAAGTGCAATCACGTCATGATGTGATTCCGAACCTGTGATCTGTTTCGTCAATTCTGAACTCGTGACGTCACATGTTGGCACTTCAAAGAAAGCGTCTGGTGTCTAAAAAAATAATTACAAAGTCTATGCAAATACTTTAGTTGTTTCGTTTATGTGTGTAATCTGCTTTAAGTATGTGAATTTATCACTTGGCTATTGTGATTATATATATATATATATATATATATATATATATATATATATATATATATATATATACTTATATCATATTTTCCAATATTTCACAGTTTAATAACACCCAATGATATAACGAATTATGGCATGACAATGTATAATGTTAGGGAATGTAATTTAAAGTCAATTCTTTATATTATTTGTAAGGTCCTTACTGAGTAACATTGGTATATACAGGTAATACCATCATAAATTTGCGATTATTTTAAATGGTTCTTAATAATTCAATTCATTCCATACATTTAACATAGGTACTCATGTAAGACCCACCCACTGCATCTTGTATAACTGTTTACATTCCATTATAATGTTCTACTGAAAAACACTTTGCTTAAATAAAAGAGAACTTCATTCTGTCCTGCCCTAACAGTCATCTGCAAAGTTAAACTTAATTTTTCCTGTGTTAGACCAGTATTATGCATAAAATGCAGACAAGCTTGACCTCTCTTTCACCTTTTAGTAACTGTACATGGAGATTCATTTCATCTGGGGTAACTATAGAAACCTTCCCCTCCCCCCCACCCTCTTAATCAGCATGGAAAGCTTGGATCAGTGCTTAACTCATCGTTGTTATATAATTTATTCTGCCATTTATCTAATGTTTAAAGCTGAGAGAATTGTACAAAAAGAATTTTAAAAAAAAAAACACTTGTGTAAAATGAGGAAACTTGTACTGTTACATTTTCAAACCAAAGTTTCTGTTTTACTCGTTTATGGATAATTAAAAATATGCAAATTATTAACATAGAATACATAAATTCTCTGGCCCATTATTCGGATTTAATTTTAAAGAATGATATGTTCTATGCTAATACTTTCCATACTAAGATTAAAATTATGTTAAGAGAATAAAAGTGAAATAAAAGAATCTTTAATCTTATTATTGTAAAAACTACAAAGTGTTGTTTGTTTGATTGTTTTTTTTAATTTTCTTGACAATGAGAAAGGCAGGAAAGTGCAGTATACATGTAAAAATAAAATTTAATAATGCCTAATGCATTCTTTGCACTTTAAGATATATTTCATTGTCTAGGTTTAATTGTTCATGTGCAAGTTAGTCAGGAAATAAGGTTATTTCAGTGTCCAAACCTCACAGGTGTTAAAGTAGGCACAAATTAATCCCATGTAGCAAGTTTCAGTTCAAAGGCATCAAATTGAAGATTCAAGTTACATTGACTTACATAAAACCAACTCCAGCACCTAGGTGTAAATAGTATGATTTGTATGTACTCCTTGTTACACGAAGACCTATATTGGGAAACCGATTCTTTTTGCATATATAAATCTCACCCGTTTACTATCATGCTTCGGTGCTATAACATCTGGTTCCTTTTTTTAAAAATTGTAGAAATTGGTATGTGCAGAGAGTGTGCACGGTTAATGTGCATTAGGCTGTCAGAAATCTCTGCGAAAAACTAACAATTAAAAATAAAATCAATAAAAAAAACTAATAAATAAAACTGAATTAAATTAAAAATTTAAATTAAAATCTTTTTTTATCAAACTGTTGTGTCCATCAAAAAGGAAAGGGCATTCATTGAAAGGAAAACTGTTATCTGCACATACATGCATATAATTCTACAGGAAAATTAAGACCAAGTTTTTTGTAAGAACTCTTAGTTGGGACAGTGTTTAGTTATCAATGCTTAAAAATGTTTTGTGAACAATAAAGTGAAACTATCGTTTTACATGAACATTTGTAAAGGGAAATGGATACTGTCAGAAGTGATATGTGTTTCATTTTGCAGATAACTGTGGCATTTTGTAAAAATGTAAATATACTGGTCGAATTTAGGAGCCACAGTGGCTCATTGGTTAGCTTTCGGGAGTCACTACCACTAGTGTGGCCCCAGGCAAAGTGCTTTACTGTTGGTACTAAATAACCTACTTAGCTTGCTTGGTCAGAAAATACCTAACATAGCTAAACTGGGTTGGATTTTCATTCAGAATTATGTAATGACCATGAGTGGAATAAATGCCAGCTATATATAGTGCGTTCACAATATCAATGTACCAGCAATAAATATAAAAAGGATGTCAACTCTTGAAGATAGTAGTGTAATAATAATAATGCATTTTCTGAATGGTCTCACTCTCAGTGTTTTTATACAGCTGGTTGATTTGCATCTTTGTTTTTTTTCCTTTTGTTTTTAGTGAAATCCCAAAATATACTGCACCCATTATAGTGTAACTGACAAGATCTGAAATCCAAACTGACACCAACATTCTGCATGAATATCATGAATTTTTATAATTAATAAAGTTATAAAAATAAAATTTAGAAGTAAATGTTTAATTATGGGAAAATAATCCTCTGCTATGTTAGACAAATATACAGAAAACTGATACTTTTATGATACTGAAAAGTAGTTTTGCTCAACCTGTATTATAGCACATCTAGATTTGGATACGAGTCATGTACAATAATTATATGACTAACTTCATCATAGGAAATGAACGAAATGAAATACCATGTTAGATATGGATGCTTCATAATACATACTAGTATTAAGTAACTGTAACCTCCATAAGGATTTCATCTACAACTGATCTTTAGGGCAATTACATTATTATTTGAATATATATCTTGTTGTTATTGAGTGACTTATCAATTTATTGACTGACTGATTATCCCGCAGTTAGACTTTAGTATGACATGACACGTTTTGGACTAAATCCACTGCTCTGGAGATCATACCATTTGCCTGGATTTGAGCATTTATAGCAGGAAACTGGCCTTATCGGCAACAACTATTCGTTGTTTGACAAAATAGTGTAATATCTTTGTTGCATAATACGCATATGAATCTTCTCTCTCTTTCTCTCTCTCTCTCTGGGGCATGTGCAGACTTAATGGTGAAAACAGGAACGAATGTTTATGTTAACCATACTGTGTATTTCATGGAGACTTTGTATTTTTCAAGTCACTTTGGCTGAATAAATCAATCATGCATACAACATTATTTCTGTTGTAATCTGTATAATGTTTTATATCAACTTCAACACAAATAAAAATGATATACTAAAGACAACAAGAAGACAACCTTTCTATTATAACTGAATTGAAACCTCCTAAACAGCTATAAAGTTCAGTAATTCCAGAAGTGAAATACAGAGTTCAAACTGTTCCATGATAATACATGTATGTATAGAGTTAGTTGATGGTGATAATTTTCTGATATATATATTGACAAACATTTTATCCTGTTTTATTGTTTTGGTGCCATGAATGAAAAAGAATACTGTTTAATGGTACAACACTCTCACGATTCACTTTCCAAATCACTTAGTTTATACATTTGCTAATTCAAGGTACCTTGTAAAGGTGTCCTGTATCGCTGATTGAAAGTTTTAAACAATCTGACCATTTCAGCTATGCAAAAGTAACATGTTTGTATTACTAATAAGATGTAGTTGGGGCATGGGGTAAAAACTAATTTTCAAGATGTAATATTTAGCTGTTGTTATCGCCAGATTTTGTCCTTCTGCCCTGCATGGATGGCCCACTATGTTTTAATGCATCCTATAAAAAGAATGAAGGACAGTGCACATGGGCAACATATCTATGGGGTGTCCTGGAGCAATTCGGCATTCTGGAATCTTCTAGTTCACCTAATGGAGGCCAGAGTATTTTCCATCTGGAAAAGTACTAGCTATGCAGTAGCATAGCAACAGTTAAGTACATAGCAAAAACAGCCTTGAAATTCAGATTGGTTTTTTTTCTTAAACTAACCACTCTCAAGACCTTCTCAGTTGGAGCATCATGAAATTCAGATTGTTATTTTTCCCTAAACCAACCACTCTCAAGACCTTCTCAGTTGGAGCATCATCATGGGAGACATTTGAGTTCATGAAAGTTGC
The DNA here is from genome assembly GCA_016617855.1 of Megalonaias nervosa. Classification (NCBI taxonomy): domain Eukaryota; kingdom Metazoa; phylum Mollusca; class Bivalvia; order Unionida; family Unionidae; genus Megalonaias; species Megalonaias nervosa. The sequence continues at coordinate 50,828 of JAECUM010016425.1, read as the reverse complement.
TTCCATTAGTTTTTTTATTGCAAGTGCACAAGGGCTTTGAATTTACTGAGTTTATGGGGTTTGAGGGTACATGTATTATTAATGCAGGTTTCAAAATAAGGCATATGTGTGATACATGTAAATGGATCATGTTCAAACATATTTGTCTACGTGTTCATAGTACAGTAAAGTTGATTGCTTGATCAAGCCCAAGGATAATATGCCATTGCTTCAGTGAGCTAACGCACAATGGTAAAAGGAAGAGAAAGTAGTGTGAGAATGCAAAACAAAGCTTTCATCACATTCACCAAAGATGATCAAGTCTGATAGGCCCATGAGGCAGCAATGGCTCAAACCTCATGGGCTGTAATTTTCAATGACAGGTCCCTATCAGTAAGGGACTGGTAAGTTCTCTAGATGGTTAATGCAATCCACCTAGAATGGTGAAAGTAGAAATGGTGGAAGCCCAAATATCAGATGAAATTTTATTGGGATAGAAAAAATTCTTTCTACTCTTTCTAATTCTGTCTTCAAAGAATGCTACATGAAAATGTAAAACCCTAACTAGACATAAAGTCAATACTGATCATCACCAGTATAGATATGGCTGATACTTGGGATCTCAATAGGGAGTGAAGCAACCAATGGAAGCTGGATTTTTGATCAATATTTTGGTTGGCAAAGTAGAAAAACCGACTCAAAATTCTCATGAAAAATAGGTTCTTAAATGAAGCCTCACCCAATGATTTGGTGGGAAAAGGTTTCACAAAACACAAGAAAGATTCGCTGCAGGTATTAGAGTGAGCCACTTGTCTCTGCGGCTCAAAATACCTTATCCAGCTGGACAAGTGGTCTAAGGCACTCGCCTTTTCAGATCACTGACATCTGATCTCTGTCACCATGGGACTGACATGTTATCTACTACACCAATCACAAAAGATTCTCCATTTGATATCAACACCTCAGATGCTTCACTTCTCCTGGACTGAATAATGCTCTTGGTAACCTTTGATCAAAAACTTTTCTTTGCAGAGAGACTGTTGGCTGTTGTGTAGGAGACAGCCCCTGTGCTGTGACAGGATGTCACTTCTCTAAGGTATGGTCTTGGTGTGGTCCAGCAGCAGATCAAGAAGATTGCTAACAGATCATTAGAGCCAGAGGCACAATCAAAATGAACTTAGCATTGGAGTGCCTGACCTTGCATAGAACCTATAGGATCATCCTGAAAGGTTGAAAGGCGTAATTGAACAGACATCCTACTTCACGCAGAAAGCATCCACTATACAGATGCTCTGGTTGGAAACATAACATGGGATGTTTTTGTTTAGCTTGGAGGCAAACAAGTCCACCGTAAAAGTCCCACAAAATTGGAGTCTACTACAGTGACCTTAAATGGGAAGCAACTGCTCCCATGGACCTGGTAAAAGCTCTGGGTGAAGAGGCCAGGCTGAATGGTAGAGCTCAAAATTGGAAGACCACCTGATCCAAGCAAAGTCAGAGGTACTTCCTGTGTGGAGTAAAGATAGGAATGTTAATGTATGCACCCTGAATATTGAAAGAGACCACCCAATTGCCAGGCTTTATGGTATTCCTGGCTTAAGCAGTGATCTCCATCGTGAATCGAGTTCCACCAGCAGAAATCTTTTAATGGGAGGAAGGGTTGACAATTAGATGGGACTTTCCCCCTTTCTTGCGAACCTGGAAAACCCAGGAGTAGAAGGCCAGAGATTGGTCATTAATACCTTCTCTACTGCATTTTTCTGAAGAAGGAAGTGAATCTCTTTCTTAAAGTGCACCAGATTAACTGGTGGAAGAACATGAAGGACCCTATTAGAGGAGGGAGAGCTTGAAACATGGAGAACCTTATTAAAGGAATGAGAGCTTGAAAATGAAGCTGATAACCATCTTTTATCACCAAAAGGACCCAGATATTTGCCATTATGCCATATCAAGCCTCTGTAAAGGGGTTTAGTCTGGCATCTATGGGAAGCAATGAAAGAGGTACACTCTGCAGGAAGGGAGCAAGTCCCTAGGAATGTCCACCCTTGTTCTTCAGAAAGAGGGAAGGGCCCATGAACTTCCTTCCTTGGTCTTTGCAACATGCCCTTTTAGGGTCTGACTGCTGAAGGGAGTTCTGAAATGGGGTTGTTAATTTGATTGTGGCCGTGCAGCTTTAAAGAATTTAGCCAACGAACCCTGAAGGCAGTCAGGATAATTTCACTTCTGGCCCAGTTTCAAAGAGCCAGGATGAAATGGACCAGTGATGATTGTCTCTCAAATTCTGAGTAGCCATGTACGAGAACAGCCCTCCAAAAAGTCCTCCTCCAGGGTGGCAGCCCTCAGAATGTTCTTACTGTGCTCTAACAAGACAATGAAAATATCCAGAGCAGCATTCTGCTGAGGTGGAGAAGCTCTGCTGACAAGGTCATCATAAAGGCATGCCTATAAGTTTATTCCACCTGCATCCAAAAATAATGAAGAGCCATTGGAAATAGAGATTCTTTTCTCAGCAGGCTGAACGAGGCTGTTGAAAAGAAGTCGCCATGCAAGGTTATGATTATTAGTGACCTAGCCTAAGGATAATCTGATAATCATGGGTTATAACTTCATAACACTGACATAACAGGGTTCAGCTTAGGACAACTCTGGAGATTTGCAGTTTGGTCAGGAGTTTTGACTTTAAATCAGGAAGCTCTTCATTGCAAATACACAAAATAGACAAATATTGAACAAACTTCCTTTTTCTATATTGCTATATGTTCATCATCTAATTACACCAGTCATTTCACAGTAAACTTGTTGCCTTTCATACTGTCCTTATATATAGCACAAGCATATTTAGCATTTCCTAGTAGATCTGCCAGGACTATATTCATGTATGCGGCAGTCTTCATTATTCATCTCAACACAAGATATGATGTACTGGATCCAGGTTTCCTCTGGAATCAGCCTGAATTCTCCTCTGAATGGAAAATGTTGTTTCAGTGTCTGCACAGGAATTAGCAATGTTAATTAGGGGTACAACGATTCACTGATATATTGAAGCATCAACACTTTTGCTGGAATGATACACATATCAATACAAGAGAATGAAAATCGATAAAAAAACAATACTTACTATATATAAATTATTTTAGTCTTCAGCAGTTATGAATAATTATTAGTAGTTCACCTTCTTATTCTTTAAATATAGAATTCATATGAAACAGCATTTGCAGTCCTAGGCACTCATTTTTATTAGTAAAAATGAAAAAGACTTGAGAATACTCGCTCGCTGTCTGCAAATTCAAACAAAATGATATGGTTCATAATCTGCCCCCACCCTCATTCCATGCTAATTATCTTAACCCAGCAGCATAAAGGATACATTCCAAATGATTCCACATGCATGATGCATATAATGAAGTACTTTACTCATCATTTAATAACCAATTTTACATGAAATTTCTACATTGAATTTGATCTTGTCTACTTTGGTCAATTTGAAAGTTATACTACCGGTGTGTCACATGGTGAAATATGTTACATTCAAATCTTATTGGTGGTTACTGCTTGTTCTGGTAGAGGTTAAATAACTACCAATTACGGATCAATGTATCTTATTCCCTGCATGACAGACAGAAAGTACTAGCAAAGCAACAGAGAAACATCACTCTGAAGTCACTGATATATAAAGTACTTAAACAGAGATGTTTTCAGGCTGTGCAATTGCATCACTCATGCAAAATATGTACGAATTTGCAGACTTGGAGAACAGTTATGCACGAGAAGTCCTGCATTTGAAAACGTGCTCAACGAAGTATAAATTTTTATTGAACTGTTCCTGTCCATGACACATTTTTCGGATAAGCAACAGTATACACATCTGGGGTCTTCAAACATGACAAAAATGGTTGTCAAACTAAATTCGATTGGCACAAATGCATGTATAAAATATGGGCCACCTAGAAAACCCAAAATGTCTGATTCCCAGCGTGGTTCATTACATTTTCGTTTGCCAAATACTGGTTGGTGATAGTGATGATGACAATAATTTTTAAAGTTATGAAGTATATTGGATTACTGGAGCTGGGAAATTGTTAATGGAGATACCAGCGAGTGATTTTGAGCCCGAAAAGGATGTTAAATATGAGTCAGATGTACATGTTGGATGGATAAAAATAGAGGGCATGACAGTCAGTCTCCCATTCAGCGGTATTTCGAAATTAAATGTAGAAAAGGCAGGATACTGAGTCTAATTAAAATACAGACAATTTATAATGCAATTTTTTTTTCAATCAATTTAGCCCTGAGAATCATATGCTAGAAAACCATATATCCATATCTGGGTTAAGATAAACTGAATAAGGATGAAAAAAATGAAATTAAGAAGTAAAGACATTTATTTGAATACCTGTGCACCAGCAGACTATGGCACAGAGGACTAAAAACCCTAATACTGCATCACTGAATAGACAAGAAATCTGGCATAGTAGTCAGCAAACTACTGATTCAAGAAGCAAGTTTGTATTAGTGAAAAATCCTATTTTGGAGCAGATGTATCCAAAGGTAATATCTGTGAGCTCTAGAAAATTCTATATAACAGCCACAAAGATCAGTATCCCAACATCTTCAAGCTGACAAAGCTAGCTATGCATATGCCGTTTCAGAATGAAGCACAGAAAAATATTCATAAACAGATAAGGAAAAGAGTATGATCAGAAATAATTAACAGATTAATACATATATAACTTGAGGTGACATCTTTTAAAGATTTTGATTTCAATAGAGCTCTAAAAAAGTGAAGTATTGAAGTGTTAGGTAAATACTGAACCATGACGATTTCCTCCTTCCCCTCCTTCTTTTCTATTCTCCCCTTCTTTCGATGACAAAGGGTGAAGTCCACCTTAAGATAAATCCTGGCAGCATCTCTCCTTAAATTGTACATGGGGAACACATTTGGAATTTCTCTTTTTATGCCGAGATATTTTACCAGTGAATGAAGGTGCTGATGGGATAAACAAAATTACCACAGAATCAGCAAGGGGGCAGATTTCAAACAGCTGAAGTTTATCACCTTGTGTAAAGTGTTTAAAAAAATATAGAATAGGACTGGGTGTTGTCAATAGTTTTCCTTCTTCACCAACAAATACAAGAATCTGTGGCCACATCAGTCTTTTGCATCTGCATGAAGTACAATGTGATAGATTTTGTTGGTATTCATCCTCATTCCCATGCCCAGATTTGTTCTAGTTGAAAGTTTCTTTGCATGAGGAAACTGCTTTATTTGTTCTGTTCTGAAGATAACATCGTAATGTCTTCCAAGTTTAAGTTACACATGAAATTGGTACTAAGATGTTTTCAAAGCATTCATGCAGTGCAAAACAATGGGCCTGGTGGCTAAAGTGAGTTAAATAGAGCCACCATTAAATGGCCTATAACGATGAATAAAACTCTTGAGGTTGGGTAGGAGACCCAAGATGGACCAAGAGCAAAATATATCCTGATGAAGGGATTGAACTTGGACATGGTGAATCAGCCAATCATCGAAATACTGGTGAATCAATGTTCCCTGTATTTGGAGACAGGACGCTACCACTCCTGTTTAAAAAGCAGCAATTATTTATCCTGTCACTATTGCTTAGATAATCTATTTTTGTGCTGGAAATACACCGTCTGTATAATGTGAACACATCCTCCCACAGAGTGGAGAAAAGTCAGTATGAGCTTTTGCTCAACACTATCACATGTCATTCTTTTTTATGAAGACCATACTAGGGGTGAAATGATTCACTGATGCAATGATGCATCTATGCTTTTGCTGAAAAGATACACATCTCGATACAAGAGAAGGAGAATCGATACAAAATGATACTTACCGTATGCATGTTATTTTAGTCTTCAACATTCATGAATAATTATTATTAGTTGCCTTGTTATTCTGTAAAATCATAATCCATCTGAAACAGCATTTGCAGTCACAGGCACTCATGTTTATTGGTAAAAACGAAAAAGATCATTGAGAACACCCACTTGCCGTCTACAAGTTAACACAAAGTGACATGGTTTGCAATCTGCCCCCTCCATTTCATCCAGTTATCTTAACCCAGAAGTATGTTCAGCATATACTATACATTCCAAACGTGTTCCACATGTTTAGTGAAGTACTTTACTCATCATTTAATAACCACTTTAATGTGAAGTTTCTACTTTGAATTGTATCTTGACTCCTTTGGTCAATTTGAAAGTTACGCTAGTGGTGTATTATGCACTGAAATATATTACATTGACTTCTCATTTATGGTTATTACTTGTTCCGCTCCAGGTTAAACAGTAACCACCAATCAGAAATCAATGTAGCTTATTCAATGCATGACAAACTGGTAGTATTGGCAGAGCAACAGAGAGACTTTGCGAGGAAGTCATTAGATATGTCAAGTACTTAAGCAGAGATGCTGTCAGGTTGTGCCATTGTGCAAATCATGCAAAATTTGTCGGGCAAAGCTAACGCCAATCACTAGTCAAGACCACCCTAGTCAATCTGGCCCCTGTGGCGATAAAAGATGCAAAACCTGTCAACATATGATAGAGACCACGCCATTTACTAGCACAGTCACTAGAGAAAAACTAAACATTCATGGTCCAAACAAAACGTGCAAAACAGAGAATGTAATTTATCTCATCACATGTAAGATCTGTAGCCTTCAGTATGTTGGAGAAACTGAAAAGCTACACAAAAGGATCAACCTTCACAGATCTGATTGGATGACAAAGAAGCTGTACAGAAGCCCGGTCGCAGAACACTTCTCCTCCCCTGGCCACACTTTCAGTGATATAACACTTATCGCAATTGCTAACAACCCCAACTGGAGTTCCGAAACCAGGAAGGAAAAGGAATCTTACTGGATACGCCGCCTTAGAACATTGAAACCAAGCGGTTTAAACCAAGAAGACTAGAAAAAGACAGCCATGCACAAGTGGAATTATCCTTTGCAGCCGACACATTTTCTTTTCAAAACTTTTCTAAATTTTCTTAGTAGCCTTCAATTACTACTATAAGAATGAAATATCCGGGATATAATTTCGCTTACATAAATGTACACAAAGTAATAGATGTTGCTATGGCTCATCAATTTCTAGCTTGATACAAATATTTTCTAGTATCCGCAACAACCTGATATAGGCTGGTTGAGACATAATACATTTAAAAGTTTAATTCATGTAGAAACAGTCATGCAGAGTTTTGCAAACACAACGGTTTTTGTGTTTTATTTGTTTGTTTTGTCTGTGTTTTGTATATGCCTTTGAAAAAGACTCATTAAGAGTCGAAAGCGCTCACGCTAGTTAGATAATAGTTTTGCACTGTTCGTCGTCAGTTTATTGCCTTTACCTCAATCAATCCCTGACACACGTGATCCCTTGCTGGATCCAGTGCGCTTGAAAGGGCTGTTATTTGCCATATGATTTGTATTCTTTATTTATATATATATATAATGACCGTCAATTATTGCACAACTGAATTAAACCTATTAAACTGCCACTGCAAACAGTATAAAATTGATTTCATAGGGAAGAGGAAATAAACAGAATCTTCATCTCTGTAATGTACTCTCACTCTCTCTCTCTCTCGTGAACAGACAAGAAAGAGTAAGTGCAACCTTGAGGTGCAATTATCTGCAATTTGCTCAAACCTTATAAGGTCTTCACTGATACAAAATACAGAATCTGCACTGTATTACTATAAAATAATAAAACATGCTCTAAATTGATATGCTGTGAATGATAATATATAAACGAATTAGGACATTAAATGTTGCTTGTAAGCGGTTACCCTATTCTGCCACCATTCATAAGTGGTAATTTACACCCACAAAATATCCAAATAAAAATGTGGTGGGATGGGTAAGCAGAAATGTAACATTGTGTATACTTCTAATTGTATACAATTTGGTACATTTAATTTTTTTATGCTTCTTGCAGGCCACCTCCCTTTAAATGTTAATACTCTGGGAAACCAGCTGACTGTAATACAGCAATATAATTTGAATGATATTTCAAAATAAGATGCTCTACATGCCATAAAGTTGTATAACCTCTTGTTTCTAGCATCAGGGGAGTAGTCAGTGTAAGAAATTGACGTGTCATAGCGCCATCTGTTGTCATGATGAGGCATTATTTTATGCGAACTTTCCTGATGCTAACTTGCAACATGCTTGATGTTACATTATAATCATGATTTCTGATGGTGCAATCTGTCATAATGAATGGACTATGAGAACTTTTTGAAGTTACAGTGTCGCAAAGGTAAAATCTGTGCAATGCAGAATAAAATCAACAGTTGGAATGATGTAACTTGTGTTATAGCCAGTTTATAAATAGAATATTAAAACTTGTAATAACTGACAGAGCATTTGCCATACAACAAACTACAGAATCAATTCAGCAGCTGGCAAACTGTAAGATACAATGATGCAGAAGAAAAGTACAATTGAACTTCGATTATCCGTCAGGGTGCAGGACTGAGACCATGATGGATATTAGAATAGACAGGTAATAGAATATGTACATTAAAAGTATTATACAATAGACCAGGTCATCAAAAAAATCATAATATCTACATATGTACACGTACCTGTTTTTAATATTTTGACATACAATGCCCTGATGGTTAACAGAGACTGACGGTTAATCGGGTGCCAGATAATCAAAGTTATACTGTAGATCAAAGCACTTGAAAGCAGTCATATACAGTTTGCATCAATGAAGAATAGAAAATTCATGATTGAAATTATGAATGTAGCACTTGCAAGCAGCCATTTACGATAATGCAGACGGAAAGTAACACTTGCAAACTGCCAAGTACAGTTTGCATAAAAGAAGAATACAATATACATGGATACAATTATGAAAGTAGCACTTTAAAGCAGCCATTTACAAAGAACAGAAAATACATGCACATAATTATGGTGGTAACCCCCTCCATAGTTTAACACCACTTACAGGACAGCAGTGTTCTGACTGACCAAAATAATCTTGCAAAAGTGAAATAATCATTGCAAGGAGTTTATCTTGCAGGGAATGTGTGCATATACTTTTATCTATTCTAAGGGCTTTGTACAGTAAAACTGACTTGAAAGGCCATTGCTGTTCCATACAGCCTGTCTTAAGAAGCAAGATTATCAAAGTAGGAATTAAAGTTTTATAGTGCAATGACCTCTTGTAAGACCACCTCTCTTGCCTGCGAGGCTTTTTGTCCTCTGAAGGGAGTACAGTGGGTTTCTCAAGAATGCAGAGTTACATGTACTATACAGTCCTACCCACTTATGTCGACAAGCCACCTATTTCGACAAAAAAGCAAAGTCCCGGTCCCTTGGTCTACTATTACTACCAAAATTGTCATGCTTATGTCGACGTCGAGATAAAAAAATAAACGTACATGTCGACAGAAGCCCTTGGCCCCAGCTTGAACAAATCCTTTGTTTTCTAATCATTTATGTCGACAAGCTGCCAGTTCCGACCCATTCTTTTTTCAGCAATTAGTTGAACTTGCTGCCAGGCTTTAATTTTACCGCCTTATCATTTATGTCGACCAGCTGCCAATTCCGACCCAAACTTTGTTCAACAATTAGTTGATCTTGCCGCCAGGCTTTAATTTTCTCGCCTAATCATTTATGTCGGCAAGCGGCCAGTTCCGACCTGTACTTTACTCAACAATTAGTTGATCTTGACAGCAGGCTTTAATGTCGCGGTTGGATAAAAAAAAAACAGGCTTTTGTTTGGTCCTATAAGTTGGCCTCTTGCGGCGACTTAAATAAAAGCAATGAAATCTGATCTGATTCTTGCATTTTCCAAAGTGATCGGTGATTAAAACAAGTTTATTGCGCTGTGAAAGTTTCCTTTTTAACCTTATTTATTTTTACGATGGCTACCAACAGCAGTGTAAACGCAGATTAAATTTACAGTCTCTGGAAACTAAATATCTGGCTGTTAAGGAAGTTGAGGGTGGGACATCTCGCAAAGATGTCTGTGAAAAATTTTAAATGTATTGAGCAGACATTGTTACAATATTGTATTATAAGAATCATTTTCTTTTAATACCTCATTAGCATGTGTCAATGTATAGAATATTATGCCTTCATTAATCATATCAGCCGCATATCTCTTGTTCGCTTTTATGTACTTTTCATGATGACTTCTGTAACTAAATACACGTACTGTTTAAACCAACTTGTTGACAGGTTTTCATTTCCCTGTGAATAGCCCCATCCCCTTGGTAGCCTCAGTAAGATGGGAATTGACTGACCAAAATCTAGGCCAATTTAAGTACATGTACTCTAAGCGTGTAAATAACAACTATGCAACCATGTGCTTATGCCGACATTGAATAATCGTAGTGAATGTTTTTCATATCAGGATGTGACCGATGCAATATTTTATTGTAGATTTTATTACACAAAGGTAACCAAAATGTAATTTGTCAATATACAAGTTATTTGACACTGGTTTTGTCTTCATGTAATCAAAATTTGCATTGTTTGGTTTCTCAAAGTGTAAATGCTACTCACTGACGACAGGTCACCCCTTATTGACGAATTTAACTTGTATCTTTTTTCAGTAAACCCCCCCCCCAAACACTTATCTCGACATCCGCCTATGTCGACAATATTTCCTTGGGCCCGAGGATGTTGACATAAATGGGTAGGACACTACTGGAAGTCCTGTTATTTGCATAGAATCTTTTTTATTCAACAATACAGTTTACAAATTTCTAAGAGTTAGTGAGGCTCCAATTGGGTCAACTAATAAATCTATTTAGCAAACAAGAGTCCTTGAAGGAACTGATGCTCTACTGTTCCAAAAGAAATTGAGGATAAGACCATTTCCTTTGTTTTATTTAACTGGGCCAAAATAGTTCAGCTGATTACTCTTAGCAAACTGCATAGACCTAGAGCTGATGGCACATAATGCAATGGCAGATCTGGGTCTATGCAGCACTTATAATGGAGTATCTGAATTGGTATTCTTAAGTAGTCAAGACTACAGTCACACCTCTCTGAAATTCAATGGTGCTTGTACTTTTTACCTCTGTGAAACGATATCAGTTTCTAAAAATAGCCATTTGGACAAGGCGAACTGGCATAATTGCATTCACTGATCTTTTCCATGTTATTGTTCTTACCATGTACCAGGTGCTACAATTGTTCATCTGAATATAGATGTTTTCCAATATTTAGTTACATTGGTGGTTAATCCTGCAGACTGTATAAATCATATAATCAAATTTGATGAATCTTTCTATAACAGTATAATACACAAACTGCTTGTATTTCATCACCGACACATATACCCTGAATATTTTGTTGTTGTTGTTGTTGTTGTTGTGGGGCTTAACGCCATTTTTCAGCACACGATAGGCTATACATGGCGGCCAGTATTAATGGTGGAGGAAGAAACCGGGAAATCCGCGGAAAGAACCACCGACCCACGAGAAGCTACTGGCAAGCTTTCTCACATATCCACATTCGCCGAATCTTAGACTCAAACCAACGCAGACAGAGGTGAGATGGCAGTGATCCGTAACGGACAGCGCTTTAGACCACTCGGCCACTCGGGGCTCCTGAATATTTTGAGATGAAAATTACAAGGGAACTGGTCCCCCCACCCAGTTAAATAATGTCGATGACGTACTCTTATATGTGATTCATGTTTTAACATATAAATAGAGAGGGATGTATGTAGGAAAGTGACAATTTCTAATACTTTGCTTAGCACATAAAATTACACTGTTTAGTTGATGTGATGTTATGCATGTAGAATCTAGAAATGCTGCATATATATTCCATGTATTTTAACAAATGTATCAATTTTTGTTTTGTTCTGTTTGTTTGTTTCTGTTTGTTTGTATTATGCATTAGTGATTTTATTACCCTTTTCTGATTCTGATGTGTTAATCGGTAACAAAGGTAAGAAAAGAGAAAAGACAATTTATATGTTTATTTCCATGTCAGTTTTACAAACAAATCATAATTCTGAATGACAGTTTAGAACATATAAGAATGCATCATGTTCATTTGAGTCATAGTATTGAAAACAGCAGCACCAGTTGATGATATTTATACTATATGGATAATACATTTCCTGGATTAAAAGATATCAACAATTACATTTTGTCAGGAAGTATAATTGTATGCATGCATTGATAGAAACATCAATACAAAAACTGCTGTCCCTAATGACAACAGCCACCCTTAAAATGATACACATTTTACACACAAAAACTAACTGAAAGGGAAACAAAATAGATATAAATGAATATTATTGGTTTCAACACATTCATTTGGGACACACACACACATATTCCTTTAATGTGTACATAAAAGAGTTTTACTCATGTTGATTTGAAAGGATGACAAAGAAATAAAATGTACAAAATTATTACTGTACACATATTATAGCTGATTATATCAAAACATTACATAGTGACGGAAGTGCAAATAAGAACTTTATTTTTGCATATATGTAGTGAATTACTATGTGTTACTAAGTATGACTTGGTACTTTGTCTGAAAACAATATGGCGGCAGTCAGGCTCAATGACATCATGGTTTATTTTTAGCACAAGGTTGATTTTAGTACAAGCACCATTAGGTACCTGGCAACAGTTTGTGAACTGTTTCATTTCTCAAGGAATATTGATTAGAAGATAGACTTCTCACAAAAATGAAACTATAACTTTCATAAATACCCAGTCCTAACAAAGGAGTCAGCAGGGATATGACTGTTATGGTTGGAGTGGAGTACTCCCAATGTTTTATTTAAACTACCGGTATTATAGAAGTCCCACCCAGGCTCTATTTTGTTGGAAGTTAAATTTAATGAAAGGTAGATGTAAAGGTCCAACCCCCCAGTCAGCAACGCTGACGGTCAGATAGTTAAATATACAAAAAAGGTTGAAATTCAATAAATAACAATTTAATAACAATTCAATAATCAAATGACTCAAATTTCCAATTACACTCCTTCCACTCGACCCTTTAATAAGCCTATTGCATCACTTGATTAGTAGCGCAAGATTGATTTCCACCTGTCCTTGTATTTCTACTCATCTGGTGTATCCTTTCTCTCTCCTATTTCTCCCACTTCCTTCTCCCCTTGCTTCTTGACTATTCTCCAAATTCCTTCTCCTCCTCCACTTTCTCTAGACTCCTTCTCCTCCGCCTCCACTTTCTCTACCTCAACTACTCTTCTGTCGACTTAGACTGTCTCGGCTACAGCCTCAATTCCGTCTCCAACTCTTGAATACTCGGGACCCAATGGAACCCGAAGTTCTGCGTCCCCTAAAAAGTTACCTTTTCAAAGCTTTGTCTTTCCTTAGAATCTACCTCTAAGGTTTGCCGCCAAATTACGAGTGGCTTGTCTCGGAGTAAACCCTATTGATCCACGATCCCTCTAGGCAAGTACTAAATTTCTCTTACGAGTTCTGAAAGTTATCATTCGGATCAGAATCACAATCACACCCTCTATCTCAATTCCGACTGGATATCGCTGTGAACTGATCCAATCAAACATTGCGGACCATGTCTGGCAATGTGGAGATGGATGAGAACACACCCCGCTCACCCCACGGGCTTCCCTTTGATCTTTGGACTAAGCTTTAACACATAGGTGTGATAGCTACAAACCTTTGTTTAGATGGTGCGATCTATCGCCTTTGCCAATTCAAGATTCCGGTCTTCGGTGGGTAAGGTAACATTGCGTAAGAGTTTAACACCTGCCTGTGGCAATATTTAGACATCAAACACATGGCCATGGTAATATTCCCAAGACAGGTAGATTATAGCTTATACATGACTTTATTGCTGGCTTAGCAAACATGACAATGATTTAATGCTAGATACATGTTTATCTCAAATGGCTATTGATACATGTATTACCAAGCATAGCCCTGTAGAACAGACAGCTGTAGCTCTTAGTGCCACTGTGAAATGAAAGTTCCCAGACTGTTTGATGGTGTCATATGTCTGTACTTTCAGGAAATTTTACATACAAACTTTAACAGTGACCACCCATAGCAAAAAGACAAAACTTGCTTTTGTACACAAATGACAACTGTATACATGTTCACATTTTAATTTGCTTTCTGAACAAATATGATGAATCAAATATCATTAGCATTATTAACATTATCATTATTATTACTATGATATCAATATTATTTTATGTACACTATTTATTAAAATCATAAAATATGTCTATACTGTATGTTGTTTTCTCCTAAATATGTTTCAAACAACTTTAATGTATCCTGCCACTCTTGTCAAAACTCTATGATCTTAAACAAAGTAACAGAAAAGAGTGAAAACCAACAAGTTTTGTAAAATTCAACAACTAATTTATTTCCTGAGAATACGTGAATATGTAAAAAGAACTTATGGTATTACAAATTAAATTCCAAATGATCCTAGAATTTCTAATGAGAGTCCTAATGATTAAAGATCTGAATAAACTTTAGTGGTATTCCAAAATAAATCAAACTCTGGAAGTTTTGATATGCCCAAAAATGCCCCTTTTTTAAATAGCATTTGTCACAAAACATTATGATTGCAACACTTTAAATATGAAAAAATAAAAAGGAAATTATATGAAAGTGTTGTTGTTGTTGAAGGGTTTAGCACCATTTTTCAGCACAAGATAGGCTATACATGGCGGCCAGTATTAATGGTGGAGGAAGAACTCGGAAAAACCCCGGAAAGAAACACCAACCCATGAGAAGCAACTGGCAAGCTTTCTCAACTACCAACATTGACTGAATCCAAGACTTGAACCCACGCGGACAGAGGTGAGATGGCAGTGATCCATAACGGAGAGTGCTTTAGACCAATTGGCCACTCGGGGCCCCCCATATGAAAGTGATTTGAGTCTTTATTTGAATCTCAAAAAATTTCACATAAAGCAATGTTTTCTTCAGGTCCTGAGGTCACCCTTTGTCAAATTGCTTTAACATTGTCCTTCTTACACAGTTGATCAACAGTGTTTATGTTCATTGGCATCTGAAGCTCATCTTGATTTATACAGTTACTGTTTATACTCTATGTTTTTCATAGTTGCTGCTTAATATGTTTAACCAGTGTTTCATTACAAGCATGAGCAAGGGAAAGTTGAATTATTTATCACTAAACTTATAACCTGAAACAACTACATCTTGAAACAGCTTGAACAATGCAATAGCAATTAAACAAGACCATAAAAATACATACAAAAGTGGTTTTGCCAAAATCATTAGTTAGGCTTCTCTTTTTATCTCAACTCCACTAAAGGACAGTCAATTTTTAATCAACAACTCAAAAAACATGACAACAATTGATCCCTTTATTACTTGCAACACTTCCAAAAACATCCCACATTTGGGGTGAACTCTCCAGATTACAACAATAAAGTAACCAATTAACAGTCTTTGTATACACGTTAACCTCAATTGCATTACGTGGCCATGGATCATTGCACCGATTGCAACAATTGCTGGAATAGTCCCAGTACCCATTAGACTGATTCTGGCTGGTTTCCAGGACATATCCAAAACAGTATTTTAGAATTACATCTGTGTTAAAGCCAGGTGAGCACTAGTTATAGTAACATGTTGCCACAGACATGTTGCATCATGTCCCACCCAGTCAAATTATCCTGACACCAGGCCGACCAGTCCTAACACTAACCTCTTAAAGCTGAGTACCTAGCAAGACAGCTGTAAGTACCATTTTTATAGGTCCTTGGTATGATTCGGCCAGGGTTCAAACCCTTGACCTCAAGCATCTGAGGCGGATGCTCTAACCACTAGGCCACTGGATCGGTCCTCCCCTCATAAAGAAAAGGAAACATTTATGCAATAAAGCTTTACCTACTGTATTTACCATATATATTGGGGCACAATAAAATAATTATTTTTTTTATCCTGTCCCAGAACTTATGGTTAAACTTTTTTAACCTAGGTCATTATGTCCCAAGACTTGAGAAATGAAATGAATCTGTGTTGAATTTGTGCCCCCCCCCCCAAGTTACAATAAAATAAATAAATAAAACACTTACTTGATAATAAAATGAAAGAAACTAACCTTGTATTGTTATCATTTATTACTCTTTTTTTTCACCATGAGCATTAAAAAGTAAAATATATCCATAAACTCCACAGAGTAGGCATCCATACTGTAGAGTGTATCACTTACGTCCAAAAACATGACACATTGTTCATTGATGTGAAAAGAGAGAAACAAATTGTGTTTGGTTGTACTCAAAGGTTTGAGAATGTTATATAACTGTAAACTGGATCCAACAAAATTGCAAACGAGAGGAAAATAATCAACCGACTGCTTGAAGGCATCTGCCATTCATGCATGACATGATGTTAGGTGCAAAATAACCAAGACTGAATTATATCCAGGTCAGCTTGATGGCAGAATCTTGCAAATGAAAATATTCATTTATTTTCACTAGCATGGGTTACAAAAAGTATTATTAAAGCAAGTTATTGCTGTGTATACTATTTACCTGTAGACATCAATGCCCATTTGTGTAATTATGACTACAGATGCCAAGCAAATAGAAGCCCAGGTGGTGAATAACACAATTGGCAGCGAGCAGTGAACTCATTGTTTGAACATACTGACAAGACATCAAAGCCAAAGGTTATTATTATTATAAAGCAAACCAACCTCAGAAGCTGACTTAGAATATTTTTAAGCCAATTTTTTTTGTTTTTCAAGGACATCAATTCAAATGTTATTTTATTAGAAAGTAAGCCGACCTGGAAGCTGACTTTGGATTCTTTTAACCCTTTAGCTACTACAGCTGTTGTGCAGTTTCACTACTGCTGAGTGCTATCATATCAGTTACCGAGACTACTGAGGCTGTTTGATAGGCTGAATACTAAAGCATCATCATAGCTGACTGTGGAAATTGACAATAAAAACACGGTTACATTTATATTCATTACATCATTAGTTTTTGCTGGATTTCAGTGAAATAAAAACAGCTTACCTTGTATAGTGTCTGTTATTCATATATTTCCACTTTATATACTCCTACATCCCATTATACAATAAATCCTAGTCATGTAAACTGTTTTGAATCCCGCAAAATAAATCCTCTTCATACGATTCAAAATCACTTACATCTGGTATTGAAACGGGACTAACAACAATATCTGATCCATTTTCTAAGAATGATCCATTAAACTCTTTGATATCGCCTGCACCGAACCCTTCAGAGTCACTAATATCTGAATCAGAATCCATTTTTGTTTATCTCAACTACACGTGTTTTGTACATTGCAGGAAAGCCCTTCCCGCATGTCTAAATTTAACCTCTCAGCTTTCAAACTTGTATCAAAATGTTCTGTAACCAGTCCTCTCATTGGTTATGATAATCAAAAATATGTAAACTTCTGTACTTTCAACCAATCAATGTTTAGTTAACATAGCGGTCATGTCCGCACAGATGCAACACTGGGGTTTCGAGTACTGCTGAACTACGCACACATAAGCGACACTGGGGTAGTAAATGAGGCTTATCGACACTGCATATATGCATCAATGGGGTTCAGGAGCTATTTACAGGTGACGCTTAGATGCGGCAGTCGAAGCTAAAGGGTTAAGTGTGCCGATTTTTGTTTTGAAGATACAAAGTTGGCCGAGATATGGAAGCTAACTTTGGTTCCTTTCACTGGCATTCATGTGAATTTTGAAAATAAATTGAAACAACGGAACAATTTTTAAGTGACACAATATAGTGCTTCCTGCACAGACATCGACGACCAGCACTGCACAGAAGATTTGGAGAAAACAGAATCATTTCATTAATTCTTCAAGGCCAGAGGAGAAGATGATTTCTCCAAAAATATGATCATTAACATCGATGAAGTTCTAGTGTACTTTGCTCTCATTCCTGGACGGACTGACAATAAGATGGGGGTTAGAAGTGTGAGAATTAGTACAACTGGTGCAGATTAAAAACAAAAGAATCTGACTTGAATCCTTGCCGATTCCACTTCAGGAGAGGTGTTGCCTCCAAAGATAAATTTTTCACAGTATGAGAAAGCTAAAAATATATTCGCACACCAAAAGAATGGATGGTACGTGTGCAAAAGTCACTTTTGGATAAATTAATTGTCAAATTTGCATCAGTGGGTCTATCAAAGAATCTCCAAATTGTCTCAAAGTGATCTTTCCAGGTGTTGTTGTTGATGATGTATCACAATTATCTAGACTAGATGTAATCATGTTTATTGAACATTGAAAAGTAAAAGTCGAACCTTTCATCCCAAATGACATCACTTTATATTGATAAACACCATCTGGAATTATGAATGCTAAAATTTTATATGCCCTTTCACTCAGTGGAATTTACAAGAATCCTTCCAGAAGATCAAACATGGTGATATATTTTGCATTTCCAATTTTGTCAATGCATTCATCAATTCCTTGCAATGGAAATGAATCTGTTTTAGTCACACTATTCGCTTTTCTATAGTCAGTGCACATACCTTCACTCATTTCAATGAAATCATTCTCCAGCATAAACTGAATTTCTTTTTCAAACATTCCTGTTTGAGAGGGTTCATCCTGTACAGATGCCATTTCACAGGTGTGAAATCTACAATTTCAATGGCATGGTAGATTTTATTGGTTCATGTAGGAACATCTGGAAACAAGTGCTCGTATTCAAGTAATAGCTATTTTAGTTCATTCTTGTTGCTGCAGATGCAAAAGTTTTTTAGGTAAATATTTTTCATAATATCTGAATTCTTAAGATTGGTTAAAGGAAAGTCACTGCAGTCTGAATCCATTCCATCTTGAAAATCCTCAATGTGTGGGACAGGTACAACTATAATGACTGCATGGTTAACATGGCTATCTCTTTCAATATACTCCTTTATCATATTTATATGACAAAGTTGTTTTTATTTTTGCCTCCCTGGAGTATTGATTATATAAATCACTTACTTTCCTTTCAAATGTATAAGGACCATACTACTAAGCCTGAAGAGGATCTTGTGGTACAGGCAAGAGAACCAGAACTCTATCACCAGGCTGAAAACTCTTTCCCTTTGAATTTTTGTCATGCCTAAATTTCATTTCTGACTCAGTGCAGACTAATTCTTGCAACTTCATGGGCCCTTGACAACCTATATTTAAAATCAGAAATAGAGTCAAGAAGATTTTTTTCTTTTGACAATTTCAATGGTCCATGGACAGTGCATCTTCGCTATCCAAGGTTCCAATAACCCTATCTACATCTTGGCATATCGAGCAGATACTTCTGTGCTTCAGGTCTCTGAATTTCATTGGATGCAGCAGCAAGCCACTGAATCCAATCAAAATTAAGCTGTTTAAATTTGAACACTGTTCCCATGTGATCACAAGGGGAGCACACAATCTGAATGTACTGCTAAATAAGCAATTCTCCGGTGTCGGTCCATGTTTGCACAAATACCTTTCACTCAAATACACCTGTAATGGCTTCCCTCTGGTGCATCATCATACTTACGAAGTATCCTTTTTTTTATGTCAGTTGCAACCACCATTTTCAGCGGATGTACAATGCACCACACTACTGGTTAGTTGGTATTTTATATGAAGGGAGGCAACACATGAAATCCTATAGATGTAGCTAGGACAAAGCACCAATATAGCTGTTTGATCCGCCAAGGTGTAGATAGGGTTATCAGAACCTTGGTTAGCAAAGATGTGGACAGTGTGTCCAAAAACGTTCAAAGGGACTAAATCCTAATGATTCTTGAACTGATTTCCTAACAGCAACCAACAGTAAATGAACACCTTTGTCCCAATCTTTTCCAGTATCAAAACAATATAACAAAATCACATTTTTCAAAGCCTGATGAAATCTTTCTAAAGCCCCCTGGCTTTCAGGGTGATGTGCAGAAGACTTGCCAAATTCATGTACAACTTGACGGAAAATTCTAGACATAAAATTTGACCCTTGCTCAGATAACACACTGGGTAAAAAGCTCTGTCAAAGCTTTTACTATTTTTTAGTTTAATATTCTTCAAACGAATTGCCTCTGGGCATCTTATACATGCACACATTATGGTAAACAAGTATTGTTTGTCTGACTTGGTCTTAGGTAAGGGACCAACAGAGCCTACCATTATTCTGCTAAATGGATCATGAAATGCAGGAATACGTTACAGATGATCCTTAGATATCTTCAGATTGGGTTTTCCTACCATTTGACAAGTGTGACAAGATCTACATTATTTACAAATATCACTTACAATTTTTGGCCAATAGAAATGCTTCAAAATCTTGTGATAAGTCTTACTGATCCCTAAATGACCAGCCAAAGAAGTTTCATGGACTAAACTAAGAATATCCAGTCTATACGACCTCGGAACTACAGTACAATCTGATAGCTCACTGACCACTCGTCACCAGCAGGTACCTCAGGTGGTCTCCATTTTCTCATAAGGATCCCATTTTTAACAAAATACAAACAGATACTTCTGTGGCTTCACTTTTCTACTAGCCCTCTGAAACAAACAGGAGATCTCAACAAATATATTGCTTTCAACATATGACCTTGACCACTCAGAAATAAAAGCATGTGAAATAGCTTTGTCTAGAAATATAGATACATGTAGGAAGAAGTAATGGATTTCTACCCCATCTTATCAGAAACTTGATTTCTAATAGCTGTGCCAGTTTGAAATTTGGAAGTGCTTATATTTGACTGAAATATTATTTTGCCAGAAGACTGACAAGTGGAAGACACTGACGAAAGAAACTTTATGAGCTAAAGAATATTCATCAGCTGTACGAGCATCATTTTCTGAAGTTTCTAATTTCTGATGCTCATCATGGTAAGTCTTAATATCACCATGGATGCATAACCACTTTTATGTGAAGCTTCTCTGTTGCTTTGTCTCTTGTCTAACTGAACTGAATTTGAAAGCTATACTTCTGGTGTTTCACACAGTGAAATATGTTACATACCATTCTGAGTGGTGGTTGTTTGTTCAAGTCCAGAGTAAAACAACAACCACCAATAAGAAATAACTGAGACTTATTCACTGCATGATACACAGGAAGCATTGCATCAAAATATGATCCAAACAGATGCAAAGCAACAGATAAGTTTCATGCAAAAGTGATTATTAAATGATCTGTCAACTACTTAATTCAAACATGGGAAACAAGTTTGGAATGTCTCCTTTTATGTTGATATATGTAATCTGCAACTGACCATGCTGATTGGATAAAAAATATTTGTACAGAATTGACGAAAAGCATATTCCAAACTGCAT
Organism: Megalonaias nervosa; assembly: GCA_016617855.1. NCBI lineage: Eukaryota > Metazoa > Mollusca > Bivalvia > Unionida > Unionidae > Megalonaias > Megalonaias nervosa. The sequence continues at coordinate 29,553 of JAECUM010016425.1, read as the reverse complement.
GAGTTAACAGTTACCTAGTTAATTTCTAGAAGGCAAGGGGATGTTGTCAATAATATCCTTTATCACTTACAAAAACGAGTGCCTGTGGCTGCAGCAGTTGTCTTGCATCTGCATAAGTACAATGTGATTGATTTGGTTGTTAGTCATCTTCCCTCCCAGACTCCGACTTGCTCTAGATAAGATTTTCTTTGCATAAGGAAATTGCACTATTTTGTCTGTTTTGAAGACACAACCATAAAGACTTCCCAATTTAAATGAAGACATTAAATATTTTCAAACCATTCATGCCGGGCAAAGCAAATGGCATGGTGACCACAAGTCCTGCATCTGATCAAATGAAGCAGCCTGAAATGGCCTAAAAGGTTTAATTACAATAACTGACAAATCACAGAGGAAAAGAAGATGTATAAAAATCCAAATGAAATTAAGTTACCGTAGAAAATCAATCTAAGCAGCAATTATGTGAAAATCACATTTTTATGAAGTACAAGCGTTCCTTTTAACACACAATTTGTGTCTGCTATCATTATTTTTTATCTGGATGAAATCCATTTCTCTTCATGAACTTAGTTTTGACAATGTTTAAATCAACTTGCATATGATTTAACATTATAACTGGATTAAGGCAACAATGATTAATTGCAACTCTTCCTGCAGCAAACCAACTATAAATGGCCTTTGAGTATGACCTGACCATGCTTAAGCTTTGTTGGAATACATGAAGCCCATTAAAGATGAAAAATGTATGAATAGAAGACTGGATATAAAGGCTACCCAGAGATAATAAAACAAGTTTAATAAATTCTATGTTAGCTTTTGTTAACTATGGTCAAATCAACCATAAATCAAAAACCTTGACGAGCACGATATGAACTTTCATGCCAGCGAGCATTACCATGTATATATTAAATACATACCCGTACTGTTTCAATGGGACTATTTTAAGTAAGCAATTGGTTTAATGTATGCAATAGTCATAATACAACCTAGTTAGAGTCTGCATTATCATATATATTAACTTATAAAGGAAATGTCAATGTGATATACTAAAGTCTACCTTGCAGTCTGAAATTTGTATATATACATATATATCATTATGGCAGCTCACGAAGCCAGTTGTCAACAAAGTGGACCAACTTTTACTGTTTTATTGGCAATTTGCTTCATTTAGCACGATGTTTAAAAGTTCGGAATCATTTATGACTTCACTGGATTCATTTCTGATAAAATATCGGCGTTTGTTTGATTGCACTTTAAATTATAATCAGGTAGACAAACCAGGAATATATGGCTTCTCGCTAAGTCTGTTTTCAGCATGGGACTGCATTTCATTGGCGATTAATTAAATACTTGAATCGGCAAAACGTTTAAAACCTTGAACGTTTTAATTAATGGATCAATCAGAAAAAAAATTGAACATGCGTAACACTCAGTGCATGCATCTGAACTTTAAAATCACAATGATGCAAAAAAAAAAAGTATATTTTCTTTTCTGTCTCAGAAACAACCTGCCAGCAATGAATTTTCTGACCCTGAGACTCCAAAGAAACAGAAAGTGTCAGCCGTGAGGAGAAAAAGAGTCAATCTCTGAAATCTGTTAGAAAATTTAAGGACATGTGAAAAAGTGAACTTTCAATTCTGTGATGTACATCCTTGATATCTGAATAATATATAACCTTCATAGTCATATGGGTATATTTTTGCATAAAAAATTATTTGAGCAGTTGGTAATAGAATCTGTTGAGATGTTGAAAATATAATAAAGTATAAAATAATCCTCCGTCTGTTTCATATGCATAATATACACACAACAACATATAGTTAAAAAGAAAAACACTTTTACAAAAATGAGATTGTATATTTCTTACACAATACTGTACAGGTATTTCTCATTACTGAGTGTGAGACAAGAAATCTTAAACATCATTTGTTTCCACCAATAATGAGGAATCACAGCTATGGGCTCATGACTGTCCAAAAGAATTGACTCTCGAGATTTGAGTTTTGACTCCTGAGGTTTTAGGGTCAAGGGTCAACTGACTCTTTCATTTGGAAATCTATTGTGAACCCTGATAGAGAGACCATAACTGCATTAACTTTTGTCAGAAAATAACAAAATCAAACTTGACCTAGATGTTGTTACTATAAAGTCTCATATCTGATTTGGTTTCAATCCATTAAATCCCATGAAAATCCACGGACATGAAATTGAAGGGTAATGTTCAGTGTCAAGAAGGGGACCACAAGTCTATACAATTTCGAAGAAGAAATGTGAAAATCAAATTTGATCCAGGTCTTCTTTATGTAACGCCTAATTATACTTAATTTTAGTATATTGTTACAGGGTAGCATTGGCTGTTAAATTTCCAGTGACCACTCAGTGACTCGCTATGTTCTCTATGGCTGATAAACTCTCATTAGAGTAAAGGCCCAGTTGAACTTAGACCTTAACTCAAAGATGTCTCCGAGATTCTCTGATGAAGTGGGGAATCCTTACAATAAGACTGGGACTAGTGATGAAATGCCGACTCAGATTTAAGTTTCATCTGGTTTATTAAGTCACAAACTTTTATGGCATTAAAATTTCAAGACTCAACTATCAGATTCATCACTTCCAAATTATAACTCATTGATTTTATATCACAGTGGTAGCATGCAGTTGGACAAACGTAAGTAATTTAAGTAACAGTTTTTATGATAGAAGTTGATATTAACATTTATCAATGTCAAAGTTTGGTGTTCAGATGTTATATTAAAATCATTGTTTACTTACAGACTTTGAAACATTGGCAAACTTTTCATTCAATTCATATAGATCAATTTCAAACAAAGCCTTGAGAAACACTCAATGGTTGTAACAAAAATAACTAACAACATATGTACAAGGCCTTGAGAAACACTCAAGAGCTTTACAGTATAATAATTATTGGAAAGAGCTTTGAGAAACACTCATTTGCTCTATATTCAAACCTGCACTTATTATTATTATTATTATTATTATTATTATTATTTCCTATTTCTATTGAATTGTAATAAACATCATTATTTAAACTAGGTCTGCAAGAAACACTTGACTTGACCTCACAGGATCTTGAAAATATTGTCTAACTACAATATAACTGATAAGCAGATATTTTATGCTGAAGTTGCTGATTTAAAACATGACAATGAATGAATAAATATCCATAAAAGTTTTAGAACAAAGATGTAGATTTCACAACTTCGTTTTAGAGCTATCCAAAATTTACTATAAAAGAAACATTATTTTCTTTGCATTCATTTATGTAAATATTGCGAAATAACTATGAATTCAGATTCACAGAAAATAATAAACAAAAGAGTTACCTTTTCTTTGCGCACTTCCTTATATGGTATTCGTAGTAAAATAATAGTAAAAGATTTTCTTACACTCTGTCTAAACGTACAGAGCTCTTAACGTGACCCTCGGAAACCCAAATAGGTCCCAGTAGAGAAGCTGACAAGCCTTTTATACCTCCTGCGGAATTCTGCGCTTGGCAGTGAAAATTCTGCAGTTCACTGGGTAGCAACCACTGGGAAGAATTCTGCGAGCGCACACTTGCAGTGGCAACCATACTTTGCTACCGATGGCATCAAAACTGAACCTTTATTAACAAATGTAATTAAAAACCTATATAACCCAGAGTGTTAGCTAAGTGTGCATACAACGAATTTATTTCTTAGTGGTCCAAACTTGCAATACAAATGAATGTTTGGCTTTAAAATAGGTGATGTCGTAAGCGACCCCTAACTATTATGCAAGATAACAACAGGAGTATTCCAAATGTGCCAAAATTGGAAATGAGGCTAATACCTGGGAAAGTATACATGCATTCCCAGCATAATAACATCATAAAATTAAAGAGTTAAATGGATGATTTCTTATCAATTTATATGAGAATATCAAATATGCCCAAGAATCATATTATTCATTGTTTGGAATTGAATAACAGTAGGTATTAATGAATAAATTAATATTGTCCCTCAATGCTGACAACACCCACCCACCTAACTATGATATCGTAACCCTGTCTATGAAGTAGAGGCACTAGTATCAGTACAAGCACTCACTCTGCTTTACCACCAAAAGCTTATTGATGAATGAACTTAATTTTGTAACTGTTTTTAAAAAATCAGAGGCAAGATTTCCTGCCCATTACAATATGAAGACCATCAAAGTTCTTCAGCAGAGACAAAACTAGGTCAAGTTCAAAGTCAAACAGAGACCATTCAATTTTGCTGGAAAACATCACACTAAACAAAATTGAGGGCAGTCCAATGCAGGCCATATCCCCATAAAATTTTCTTTGAAAAGCAGTGAAAAAGAAACTTGACCTTGGTTTTCTTAATGTAAAACCGCATACCAAATCTCATTTTAACTAAGTCATACAATTATTAAGTGGAAAAAAAATTCTGATAGACATGACATGACAGATGGACACGTGCAACAACTACATGACTCTCCATATGTGTTGATATGCCCTCCTTGTCACCTATACTGCTTGCATGTCTTCATATTACTCTATATTGACCCTCTGCATTAAAAAGTGACTTAAAATTTAAATTAAAAATGCAAAATAAATGTCCTCCATGTCACCTTTGCATGCAGAGAAATCAGTTGTGACTGTACAGTATGTAATACAATGTTGTGTCAACTTGTTTGTAACAATAACCTGCCTGCCATACAAGCAAATATACATATATGTAATACAATGTTATGTCAACTTGTGCAAAACAATAACCTGCCAGCAATACAAGTAAATGTACATGTATGTAATACAGTACAATATTATATGTCAACTTGTGTGTAATAATAACTTGCCAGCAGTACAAGCAAATGTACATACAGTATATAATTCAACCTTATGTCAACTTGTGTGTAATAATAACCTACCAGCAATACAGTAAAGGTACATGTATGTACTACAATGTTACGGATGGATGGACAACATCATAACATTGCGTACATATGTCAACTTGTGTGTAATAATAACCTGCCTGCAATACAAGTAAATGTACATGTATGTCCTCTTACACCACTGCATGTGACCAAGGTTACAGCACAAAACTTTTGGAAACAGAACACCAAATGGTATCACAGACTAAGTAACTGTTCACCTAGAAGGACTATTTCAATTCTGCAGCTTTTCAATACTGCTAATTTATCTACAACTGGGTGTGTGCATTGAATTATGTGCTACACCTATATCCATTTTCACATAAAGCCAATTTATGATTTAACAAGAGCTCAAAGTGGACCTGATGAAGCTCACATGAATAGTTGGCACATCAGCTTGTGAATGCAAATGCATATGTGTATTGAAGCTGTACAGGGAAAAGAAACTTTATCAATCAAGATCAATTCATTTTTATGCAATTCTTGTACATGTAAAGTTAAAAATCTATCCATGTAATGATGATATTCTTAAGTGGTTTACATACTACTTGAGCAATAGATCCCAACAGTTAACATTAAATAGACATCTATCTGAAACTAAAAAATAAATAAGTTGTGGAGTTCTGTCTTGGGACCCTTGTTATTTATTCTGTTCATAAATGACCTACCCCTAAAAAAAGGAGATGCAGTCTCATCAGCTGACATGCAGGTTGATAACACTTTTTTGTTTGATGCTCGAAGCAACCAAGCCAAAGTTGAAAAAAAAGCCTTCAAAATGCTCTCAACAGACTTCAAATATGGTGCAAGGAAACGGATCATCTTCACTGGCCAAGGTTCCGATATAATAACCCTATCTACACCTTGACATATCAAGCAGAAATTTCTGTACTTAGGGTTTGTGAATTTCATTGGAAGCAGCGGCAAGCCACCACATCAAATCAAAATTAAGTTGTTCAAATTTGAACACTGTTCCTACAGGATCAAGATGAGGGGAGCACACAACTTGAATGGACTGATAAATAAGCAATTTCCTCTGCTGGTCCTTGTTTGTACAAATACCTTTCACTCAAATATACCTATAATGATTGCCAGCATATAACTGATACAAATATTTGAATACCAATTTCTGATTTGAACATTCACCAAAATGTATTCTTATTTGAATATTCATTTCAGCACTAGCCATTCACTGCCACTGCAATTTTCAAAACTACATATATGCAAAAATGACTTTTCAACTGCCAATCAATAGAACAACAATGTATTACCAATGTAAGACTACATATACAGTATTCATATAAAGAACTGTAGTGAATTTGTATATGAGATTATAGATCTATAACTACACACTATGCAATATTCATATTAACATCTGGAGTAAGTGCATCTGCATGTCATTATAGATCTATGACTATACTCTGTACAGTATTCACATCAAGTACTGTAGTTTATCTATGTAATTACAGATCTATGAGTACATACTTGCTATACAACATTCGTATCAAGAATTGTAGAGATTTTGAACATGGCATAACTGATGAATACATGAAAATACGTGGTTTTAAAGATGAGCAGTACTGAATTACATGAAATAACAAAAGATTTGTTGATGCTAACTAAAACCCTTGGATGACTCAGCTACAGAAAGGCTCCCTCCTCTGCCCTCCATACACTTCAAGACCTCCCCCTCTGTCTCCAGATCATTAAATACCTTAAAACCTTGATAGGTTTCTCTTCAATCTATCAAGCTTATTATTCTGTTTATTTAATGTACTATAAATATAGGAACTGATAATGTGTTTATATCTATAGCTACTTTCCAAATGATGAAATTTTACATTTCATTACTGGCATCAAGACATTTTGTCCACAACAAAATACCTGTTGTGCTGAAAGTGCTATTCCTTTAACAAACCTGTCCTTTTCACTAAACATGCAATAATTCTCCTCCAATGTGAAAGACTGGAAGATTGTAGACAGATCATACTTCACCTATAACTTTAAACATATCAATGGAAAATGTGACATATTTTGAGTGAGAAGTTGCTGATCTTTTCTAATATTATTGGGTAAGTCACATACAAGATTAACTTTATCATATACCAAACATTCCTAACAGCACTCCAATAAAATTGATTTGTTAATATAAAACGGGGGTATTCCGAATATTTAAGAGCTTGGTCAACAAATTCTTCTTTGGCCTTAACTTTCGATACTAGTTTGATTAAACAAACATAAATGATTTAGGATCAGTTTGTAAAGTGGAATAAATTTGAAAAAGAACTTAAAAGTATCCGAAATTTGAGCAAATTAAGTTGGAAAGTGTTTTTCTTCTACATCCTTTTATCAAGGTCTTTCTTGAAGAAAACCCTAGGATAATTCATTATATTACTCCAACCACCTGACAAATTGAGCTGCAATTCTTTGGGTAAAATTAAACATACCAATAATTATCCATCCAAATTCGTACCCAGCTAGAATCAGCTATAAGTGTGCAAACCCAGGGGTCAGGCTACCAGGCAAGGTGGGTGACAAACTTGCCTAAAAAATCGTAAACTTCACCTTTTTTTTGTTAGGAAAGCAAAAACGACTTCGCCCTGCTATTTATTAGCGGTACATTGGATGACTCTCCTTTTTCATACACTCCCTCGACGTTGCCGGGTTAGTTCCAGTTTTAAGCCATCAAATAGTTGGTGTTGATATCAACTGCACCTACAAACAAGTTCTTGCACATTCACAAGCATGTGCTTTGATAGCTGATTGACCATTAACCCTTTCCCGATTAAGTTAGCAATGATCACTGCACAATTCCCACAACTTATCCTTTGATGATAAAACATACAAACTTATGTAAATAGCAATTTGTTTTTAAGAACAGAATCAGTAACATGAATATTTAACTGCCGAGGGTACATTATTTTCTACATAAAAATCAGTTTCAAACAGTAAGTGAAGCTGTCATGGGTAAATAATGGCAGACATCACTGTGTCAGTGAGGTAGCACTTTATTGCAGAGGTCTCAGAAATGCTTAATCACGCATATTTGGACGCATATATTTTATCTGGGATGCAGAAAATCACTTAAGCGAGAGTCCTCCATATTCATGTAATAGCTTGGCAGCAAATTCAAAGGCTTGTAAGTCCTACTTCAACCACCTGCTGAGTGGAAAATGTGTTATCAATTGATCATTTTAGCGTGCTGATATTTACAATGACAGAATTCAGTGGCTAAAAGACCCCCTGATGAGCATGTTGTTTTTAAAAGATTACATCAAAGGAACATGATGCAATAGCTGGGCAGCCAGTTCAAAGATTTCGACTGGCTGCTGGATGGGAAAATGTGCCGATATTTACAATGATTCAATTCAGAGGCAGTAAAACCCTGAGATGCAACTGTGGTCATACACAAAATGAACAACTTAAGCTTTCATTCTTGTTTTTGTTTCCGAGGTAGCTGAATAAATAGTGCATGTGACCTCGAATCACAACATGTTAAGACTTGGACAAAATACTGTTTGCAAATTTGGATCAGTATTTTGGGGTTAAATGGCAGACTGACACGGATTTAATGAGATTCTGGAGAGGGCTAAAGTTGCTAGAACTAACAGTGTGGATGGGACTGTAGCCAAGTATAAAAAAGTGACCGATGCCTAACTTGGTGTTTGGGATAGGACCATAGTAGTGTAGGTAGTTGAGGTTCCTCTCTCAGGAAACCCCCTACCCCTCCAAAACATTATACGTTAACATTTTGTCAGCAGCCTTTTTTAGCTCAAAATGATGACTTTCATATTTCTGACAAAATTTGTTTTGGGGGTAGGGGGGTTTCCTGAGATAGGAACAACTCAACTACCTATACTACTATTACAGTCTCTTATACTTATCAGCAAAATAATGTTATTATTTATAAAGTTTAGACAAAATTAATTAGAGATTGAAAATATCATATATAATATGGGATATCCATCAACGTCAACCCGACATGTTGGATTTGATCTGACAAACAAATTTTGTAAGAGATTTAATTCAATTAGAGCAGCCTCAAATTATACTGGTATAGAAACTAAAATAATAAGCGATTGTATTAAAAAAGTTGGATATCATATATCACCAAAATATGGGTCAGTTTGGCTATTCGCGACTGAAAATGATATGAGAATAGCGGGTTGGGCAGATGATGTGATGACATTTATTGACAATATGGTTGATATTTTATTTGATAATGATATTACTAAAGCTATAAATATTTGTTTAAAATAAAAATAATAGTCACCTTTGTGGACTGTTTCAAGACGATTATATACATATGATTATGATTATGTTTATATACATATGATGATATCTTAATTACGGACAGCACAGTTTAACCCCATGTGACCCCCTAGGTTGCCAAATGACATCCTAGCAGGATCAGAGGAAATTCGAAAGATGAAACAGACAGCACAGTTTTATACAACCCCATGTGACACCCTAGGTTGTCAAAGAACATCCTAGCAGGATCAGAGGTTATATATAAACGTATCCTAGGACAGCACAGTTTTATACAACCCCATGTGATCTCCTAGGTTGTCAAACAACATCCTAGCAGGATCAGAGGTTACATATAAACTTATCTTACGGACAGCACAGTTGAACCCCATGTGACCCCCTAGGTTGTCAAAGGACATCCTAGCAGGATCAGAGGTCACATATAAACTTAGTTCTAAGAACTTATCCTAGGACAGCACAGTACATGTAGACTTAATTCTAAGAACTTATCCTAGGACAGCACAGTTACATATAAACATAATTCTACAAACTTTAACTCCAGGACAGCACAGTTACATATAAACTTCTCTTCAAGACAATACTTCGGGCCTTTTCCATGTTTCAATAGAAATTTTTGCACACTCCCCCATCATAATCACCCAGGGAGTGCAAAATTACACCCACCAAGTGACATAGTGGGAGAGTGTACAAATTTTCTATTGAAAAATAGACGGGCTGGCTGATGCCTCATTAAACAATAAATTTTAGCATCAAATCGCCTTTCGCCCGACAATTTGTCGGTCATGAGAATTGAACCACGGACCTTGAGCATGAAAATCCAACGCATTAGCAATCGGCCACCGGACTTCATTACATATATATATGTTAAAAATGTTATTATATAGCTACCGAACAGTGTTCATTTTCTGATTTTGAAAACACGTAATTTTACATTATATTATTTTATTCTAAAAACATTATTGTAAATAGAGAAAAAAAACATAATTTTTTATTTTATATTGTACAGAAAAACGGATATCCTAATGTTTGCATGAATTACGACCACACAATTATCTTTGGCAGAAGATCGGACGTTGCTAAGAATACTGTCTGAATGACGCATTACTGCAGATAAATAATCAATATATTCTGTATTACGCAGTTGGATTTAAACGAGAATCTATAGTAAATATGTTATTTAAGTAGGACGAATTGCTAGTTATTTTAACAAATACAGAAATGAAACCAGGATTTATAGGTCTTAAAATACTATCGGATTTACAAATCTATTATATTTCATTAGCAAAAAGATATGAAACAGTATATATATATGCTATATTTGATTGGAATAGTATTATCTCCCTTTTTAAACTCAGATATGGTATACAGAGTTATATTTCTTGACCAACACATAATATCTTTACCTTTGATATTAAGTAAAGCATGCTATCATGATTATATAGATAAAATTTAATTCTACCAGATACTTTACGACGACATTCAAATAGTTCTTTCATTGCTATTTTGCTGAGAAGATACTTACTACCTTTCACATAAACCTTCGACCTATCTAGGTCTATGTTAATTTTTGTATACTGGTATTGACTGATTGGATTATGCAAATTGTCATATTTTAATGCAAGCTCGTCTCGTAAACTTTCGAGATAACTAAAGTATTTGCTGTCATCTGATTTGATAAGGGAGAGTTTGATTCTGTCAAATTTACTAAACAAATACCTGAAATTTCACTGTTAAATTCAAATGATAATTGTTGGTTATTGACCATTATTTTTTTAATTTTGCTATTAACTCCATCTGCTAATGTTAAATTTTCAAACATTATTTCTAATGTTTAGACAAAATTACTTGCATAATGTCCAAGCGCTAGTGTACTAATTCTGTCCCTGCAATATCTTTTATCATCAAAATTACTTAGTTCCCGTTTTATGATCGTATCAGTTTCAAGTTTATGATGATTTGTTCTTATAACATTTGTTTTTATAAAACTGACACTACTGTTTAGCGCTGCTTTAAAATCGTCAAAATTCATCATCTTTTTCACATATCCTTGAGGAATACCTCTTGCTGCTTTTTTTTGTAAGTTTATTGTCATCTAATATGACAGCATACATTTTGCTCTTTAGTCTGACAAATTCCCTAACTGGCATAAACATAAACTCATCTTTCATTTTACCAATAACTTTTTTATTCGAATTATCTTGAAATCCACTACATGCTGGATAATCTGATAAATCGAACAGATTTTTATTATTGTAAATATCCTGATAGACATCTTCACATTTTATATTATAAACTAGCGAGTCTGTATCAGTAAATAGCAGCTCCGAATCTGGCCACTGCTTTTTGGTAAAATTATAGTGAAAATCGTACATCAGCCACTTCGATATATCAAATACAGCTGCACCAACATAAATAGGTTTATTTAACTTTAAATTTGTCTTTCGTCGTTGTATTGCAACAAGATTTTCATTAAATATTTTCATACTAACAAAACCATCATCATTAACTAATTTATTTCTGCGACTAATATCATTGACAATTTCTATAGAGACCCTCTTGCGAATATTTTCCATCGTCTTATCGAACACTGAGTTGTTCATCAGCTTGAAAAAGTTTTTCTCAAATTCGGTTTTAGCCACAGCACGACGTTTTGTATTTAAGTCAATATAATTTGCCATCCACTTCGACTGATTAAACTTTAGCACGCGATGGACCTTTTTCAGAATTAGTCCAGCATCTACTGCTTGTTTTAAATTTTTGTAATGCATAACATAATTTCTTTTATCTAACAAATTTGGAACTAACTTATTAACAATCGAATTTTTTGATGTTGTCGTTGCTCGTTGTTCAGGCGATAATAAACTATAATTAATCATCATTGACTCTGCGCAAAACGGATAATCATTATGTAGATCATGTAGCGAATTAGGATAATCTAGATCAACTTCAACAAAATATGAGATATCTGAAAAATCGATATTAATTTTTCTCGGTAAATCTTTTTCAGTTTCTTTAAGAAATTGATCTGGTGTTATCCAATGAAATCCACTATGTGGCATTGGCTCTGACATCGCATAACCATACAAATTATTGGCATCCAGATAAATGATGTAATTCGACGGGAGACTTTTATCATAATTTTTTAAGTACTTGTTATTAGCAGCTGCATATTTCTTTGTTATAACGCTAATTCCGCCTCTGATACCTTTTTCAATAAAGTTAAACATATTGACATCTGTTAAGAGATCTAGTTCTATTTTCCTTGTTTTTAGTAGAGCGTCCCAAGATAATCCTGGAGAGGAATAATACCAACAGGGGTCTAATCCATAATTGCTATAGCTTACCCGGCGAAAACTCTCAAAAACATCTGCTAGCAATAATACATCTGTTTTCAAATATAGATCATGATAATCACCAAATGTTTTACAACTAAATTTATTCCAAATATCTTGCGCATATTTATATTCGTCATCTGTGATATTTTCATTTTTAAGTTGCGAGTAAAATTTATCTTTGCTAGGTAGAGAAGTTTCATCAAATCTGCTCCAATCGTCGAGATACTCGTACGGAAATATACCTTTTTTTGTCAGATCGATATAGTTTTCACCAAAGCAACTTTTTAGGTTAGCGAAACTACTGCAACCTTTAACAAGCTCATCTAATGATGCTGCCATAAATTGCAGACTGTCAATAAAATGTAATTTACCGAGCGTCACCGACATATACTTTTCAAAATTATTTGGAATACATTTTATTACGTTATTTAATTTTAGTTTAGCTTTAATATTTTCATCACCAAAAGCTTCTACAATGATATGACTGTCATAGCCACGAAAGTTATGTAAAACTATGGGAATAAAATCTGGAGCATGAAATTTTAAATCACAACTATTATGAGCTGCTCCACGATATTGGCCGGTCAAATGACAATGATCTCGCACCTTATCACGGACTCCGTTAGAATCCACCAGCAACTTTTCACAAATATAACAATTAACTGCTTTATCAAAGTCGAGTTGCTGTTTAGACGTTATTTTCATTGGAGCTGTTTTAAGTAATCTGTTAGAAATTTTATTAATTTCGTCTATTAAATTTTTTAATAGCCATACGGCAGGATTTTCACCTCTATATAACTTTATTGGAGTTGAAAATTTATCGTTAGTACAACAAACTACTTTATAAGCTACTCCGCAAGGAATATGTTGTATTTTTCTAGTACTGGATTTATTTGGATTATTTTCTGCTCCAACCACAGGAACGAGTAGACACTTGAAATCAGCATAAATAACAAAAGGAATATTTAGTTTATGATTATAATTTTTAAATTTTAATATTTTTTCTTTTTCGCTGGGCATACTTATTCTTTGAACATTGACAGTATTTGAGATGCTTCTGCAGTCTTTCATCGCTAGAAAAACTGCAAACAGCAGTAGCAGAAATATTTTTTATTTTCATTTTTACTGTACTGTTTGCCAACTAGGCCATTAAAGTTTTTTATCCAGCAATAATGTCTTCGATAAAATAATAAATTTATTGTATTTTGCGTAGTATTTTCTGAGATATATCTCGGGTAAACGTTTTCTCGCTCATCTAGTCCGAAAACATTTACTGAGATACTGTTTTGTTTTTCAAACTTTGGTATATGATTTTCTGCTACTGGAAAAGTTATTCCTAAAAAATTTAGTTCGTCCTCGTACGGAAAATACTTGTTAACGCGATCAGCATTTTTTTCTTTTGGAAACATCGCAGAAAGAATAGACCATTGAAAACATTTGTCATCATCGTTTTTGACATTAATACAGCATTTTTTGTTTTTAATTTTTTGAGGGAGATCGACGTAGCCAACACTATTAGCGCCGCTGCCATGAAGTACGTTATATTTTGCTGTGTGAAATAGAACTTCTTTTATCATTTCAAATTTCCAACCTGATCCTGATGAAGTAAATTCTTCTAATTTTTTGTTTATTTCTTGCTGTATTTCATCGGCGACCATGGCAATGTTTGTTCCAGTTAATATTTTTCTTGATTTTGCTGTTAAATATGGTTCCAAAATTTCGCTGTCAAAACTTTTTGTTTCAAAAACTACATCAAGTACATCCTCAACCGCGTGTAACTTTGATAAAATCGTATGATATTGGACTATAAGTTTGAAACTTTTATAAGCCATAAGTTCTCGAGCAATAACAGGCTGTAAAAGATGAAATAAATTTGTGGAGCTAAAATTTGCTAAAATTTTTTGATCAAGTTTGTAACTATTATTGTAACCAGAAAATGCTGAAGCAATTTTTTCTGATTTGATAATGTTCTTTTTAGCAATATCTCGCAATTTTAACATTATATATATAATAATATTTTATATTTAATTGAATTTTTTAAAATTTTTAATTAGAGATATGAAAAACCTTATAGTATAATGACAGAAATTTTGAGATATATCAGAATGACAGTGGAAGAGCAAGAAACTTATCATGTACATATGAAATACAACTTATATGCTGCAAATGCACTTGGTTCTGTTATTAATATAAAATCTAAAAAATCTGTTGGAATATCAACACCAGCTGGTATGCTAATTTCAGTAAAAGGCGATAATGCAGAAAGAATTAAAATGTTTAGAAAAGATTTTATTTATACTTTGTTTTGCAACGATATTCCAGAAGGACAACGAGTATACAGAGCAAATGATGCAGTTGTTGATGATAATATTGAAAATTTATCATTACAAAATGAATTTCAACCTCATCCAGTATTTGATTTATATGAGACAAATGATAAGGGAATTATTCGACGTATAAGAACAAAAAAAGTTGTTGGAAGTTTAGATAAAAATGGTTATTTACATGTAACGGTACGTGGTATAAAAACTAATTTGTTCATCATATGTCACACCGTTTTGTGTTTGAAACTTTCAATGGACTAATACCTAATAGTTTAGTTATCGACCATATAAATAAAATTAAGACCGATAATCGTTTAGAAAATTTAGATCTGGTAACATCAAAAGAAAATAGTAGAAGAGGAGATGCTGGTGGTAATAATTTTAAAAATCCGGCTAAACAAATAATTTCAATAAATCTCGAAACTGGAGAAGAAATGAAATTTAGATCAATGGCATATGCGGCAAAATATCATAAAATTCTTGCACGTGTAGTAAAATTTGTCGCTGATGGCAAAACTAAATCAGCAACGTCAATGTTGACATTTGATAGATTTAGTTTTAAATACGATAATTAATAATATTTTCTATATCCTTCCAAGAAAGACAGTTATGACTAAATTCCATAACATCATCACGATTAAATCGTAACGTCATCATTTTATTTGTATCAAGTTTTATTTTGTCTGCTGCTGTTAATAAAAATCTGTCAGAATCACAAAAATGTTATCATAACATCAACAAAATAAAAATTATATCCCAACAAACAAGCTCGAATTGCTTCAGCTAATTCTTTATGATTTAATATATTAACTCGCTGATGATATTTTATTTCTCCAAACATCTTATTATTTATTAATTAGACAAAAAGTTATTATAATAATGAACTTAACTGAAAGACTGGCTAAACTAACTTCGGGAGATTTTGTTTCAGTTTCAAATTTTACATCAGAAAATATTACTAATCACATATTTGCTAATTATACTGAAAAAGATATTTTACATAACTATGACGACGACGAAGATGATGTTGTTGTTAGTAAAAAATATTTAAGCAGACCAACAACTGGACGATATAATGTTAAGTACCATATTGCTAAAAAAATAATAAAATTTAATTTACTGTTGCCGAGCATCAAATATTTTGGCAGCTCATAAAACCCTTTTTAAACGTAAAAATAGCTGGACAACAAAGAAATATAAAATACGATTTTATTTTTGTTAAAATATTTAATTTAATGCCAATGGATGGTGCAAGAAAATTACATTTAATTTCTTTATGCAAACCAGTAAAATGTAAGTCAGTACTAATAAAATATGAGGAAATTTATAATAATATTATTCGATCGCAGTCGATGATATCGACTTAGTTGGTATCCAACTATTAAATTTATCGCCATTTGACTAAACTTTTGTTGCCGCGCTTTTTAATAACTTTTTCAATAACAATATATCTTGTTCTGTTTTCTGAAGTTCTTGCTCATAAAAACTGCCAGTTATAGGCTCACCTAATAAATCTTTTAACAAGTATGTAACTGGTATTGTTAAAAGTACTTTATCAACAACAAATACTTCTTCGCTCAAGTTATGAGTATACCCTTTCTCAAATGTTTTTTTCGTCAAAGAAATCCTAACTTTATCACCAACTTTAAATTTGTGTCGTCGGTACATGTTTTCGTTTGCTAATACTGGATTTGTAATCGCGTCGTTTGGCGACATTTTGCTTTTGCCTAGTGAAAGGGATCTGTGTTTCGTGTTATTATATTCGTCAACAATGTTTTGTAAATTGTCAATATATTTACTCGTATTTTTAGCTGTCAAATATTTGTGGATTTTTTCGTTGAGCATGCGATTAAATCGCTCGACGATGACACTTTTTCCCTCATTTCCTGTAACATATTTTTTAATGTTATTTTGCTCTAAAAACTGTTCAAATTTTTTGTTAAAAAACTCCGCTCCATGATCAGTCCGGATTCTATTTGGTTTTCTTTCTATAGTTGTTATTATTTGTTTTAGCGCATCAGTCATCAATTGTCCGTGTTTTATCCGAAACGGGTATACTAAACGCGTATTTGCTAAAAACATCTACAACATTAAAAAGATATCTCTTTGGAGCGCCATCAGCGCCGACGTTATATTGGGCTAGATTTGAAACATCAACTAAGTCTATCGCCCAGATATTATCAACAGCATTTGCAACAACTTTATGTCGCGGAAACTTTTTTTTTAGGTCTGTGTAGCTCAGTTGCAAGATTATCATATAATTCTTTTTTACCGAGACTAGACTCTCCGAGTAAGTCTCTACCGAGACCAAGTTTATATTTTGCTCCAATAAAACCCTGGACCAGCCTTCGGTCAACATGTTCTCACATATTTACAGGTTTCATATCACAAACTTTGTCTAACATTACTTTATCGCGGCTGTGTTTATTTTGTTTGCTGTCTGGAAGATCAATATCTCTGTAGCAGATATCATGGCGCATTGCTATTGCGTCAACTTGATTGTAAGGCTCTTGTCCTGACAGAGGATTATCGTTTTTGTCAAGTTGTTTATCAAGAGGATTAAAAGGTCCAGTGTATTTATGGCCTGGCAATGTCCAACCGCCTTTTGGTTTTGGCAATTTTCCAATAAATTTATGTCTATCTATACCTGTTCCAATTATTTCTCTGTTTTTGCATTTCTGACAATATGTAACAATTTTATTTTGCTCGAGACATAAATCTCTACCACAATCACAGTCACATGTCATTATTTATTTAGTCGTCTATTAAAATAATTTTGTCAGGGTAACCCGCTCCGGACAACTTTGTTTTTGGTAAAAACATACTTTTTTTTCTTCCACAGACTGCACAAATACTTTTCAGCATTATTCTATTATTTTTTTGTTTTTTCTGTTTTTTCATCCTTGTTTTCTGTTTTAGTTTTACACTTAAGACAATATGTTGACATTGTATATCTAAGTTTAGATAAAATTTAATGCAATCTCATCATTAGCATGAGAAGGTTGTTTGTCAAATTGCAAAATAAACTTTAAAAAATCTGGATTTTTGGTCACCTGTTTAATGAACATTATGCAATAATATCCACAAGCGGAAGTTCAAACTGGTTGAATTTGATTAGACGAATAATTTATTATTTTCGTTGGAGACTTCGTTGGAGACCTAGTATCTTGTACTCTACTCATATATTTTTTTACTGCGTCACTTGGTGGAATTCCGAACGAGTCAAAATAATTGTTATCATAGACAGCTACCCAATGTGTGCCAGATCCGTCGTTAAAATCTTGTATATTTATAACACACGAACCTAGCGTTGGTGGAATCGCCATAAGTTCATCTTTAGAATAAACTCCACTGAAATTTTTTACTTTTTTTGGTTTATCAAGTATATCAAAATTACTTAATGCAGACTTTATCTCCTTGTTCCTGGCAACATTAGTCCTCGTCCTACTCCTAACAGATTTGGCAATAGACTTAATGCCAATCCCGCTAGTAACAGGGCTATTGGAATAAATCCCCCTTTTCGCCTCTGTCATGTCTTTTTTTTTGTCGGTGTCTTTTTTTTCGTCGGTGTCTTTTTTTTCGTCGTTGTTTTTCTTTTAGCCATTATATTTATCCATCACATAAAATTGTTACCATCGATCTTGTACGAAAATTTTCTTTATACCACTACCTCCAACTGCCTTTTTCGTTGCACCAGATACTGCTCCAGACGCTGCTGCTAATCCTAATGTACCTAACGCCGGCAAAAGTTTTGGTATTAACGTTCTGGCTATTACAGATAATGCCGGACCAAAGAAGCTGCCATGTTTTCCCATTGCAGTTATTTGTGCAGCGCTTAAATTTAAAACAAAAGGTTTTCTGTGATCGTATTTATTTACTTGTTTTTTGGTCAACATTAATTTTGTTAAAGTACCCGCTGTGTTATGGTTGACCTTTAATAATACTTGTCTTTTTTTTGCAACAGCAGCTGCTAATTTTTTTAACTTGACCATCGGTCAAATATATTTCTTTTACAATATATTTTGTCATCTTATATAACGATTACAGATTAAACTTGTACTGACATTTTACCTCCAACAGAGTCAACTGTAACAAATCTATCGCCTATCACCAACGCATACACGTTTAACTGCTCTGCTGGAGCTGGAGCGTCCCCTAGTGTCCAAGTAATTTCAATATCAGCTGTGCTGTCTACAGCTCGCTCGCTATGCTTACTAACATCAAAATAAAAAATCGGATAAAGTGTACGAAATTCCTCTACTGATATCTGAGATCCATCTCCAACATCTTGATACTTTTGCAGTGCGTCGAGCAGGTACATGTATGGTCGAGTAATATTTTTATTAGCGTCATCCATAAAATTGCATTCTATCGCTCGTTCTGGATATTGCTTTGAATTTATTCTAGCGTATATTTGTCTAACATCAGCGCTATCAAATATCGCCTTATTTCGTTGTTGGTTACCATGTCGCGCTCATCTCTGAAATGCAACAAATAATTGCCGTGGCTTTTGTTCACTTGATATCATTGTGACTCACCATGTGTAGTCGGTGGTATTCGGAACTGCTGTTTGATATATTCTATGTTGCTGAAAATAAATTCTGTGTGTTTTTCCAGCATATTATTTAATTCAGTCATTTTAGTGACAGAGGGAGTTATTCTTGGCATCCATTGTGCAAGTTTGTTTATGACAAATTGTACATCAGCCCCACCTGACCTAATCAGGCAGTCGTTTTGTTCTGATCGATCTAAAATAAGTGTATGTTTACTCCACGAAATACCTTATTATAGTCCCTGCAAAAGCCAAATATTGTACTTAATGGCAGCATCATTGTAATTTGACGTGATTCTGCTGCAAGTGCTTTTCTCTTAACATGACCTTCATTGTAACGTACATTTTTTACGTTAAATGGCGGATTATTATTAACTAAATTATTAACTAAATTTAACATTGCAGTACCGTCATCAGCTCCACCTGGTGGTGTTATACCAAGATTACTACAAGCTGCAGTAAGTGAGATTCTTGTAGCGTCTGCATCAGCAGCTGCAGCTGGTGGGGCTATACCAAAATTAGCAGCATTATTGAAAATTTCTTACAATTACAGCATTCGCATCGGCATTAGCTCCAGCAGCCAATGCTCTTATTAAAATAAATTCTTTAGATCCTGCTGCACCAGCTCCAGTATCTTTAAACCACATCATATTAGTTGCAGTTGACCTGGAATAGTCATTGGAAAATGAAATAATATTTAATATCGTACTTGCAACTTGTAAGTGATTTGAAATATCTTCGACAGTTTGATTGACCAGCTGATATTTAGCACTTTTAAATAAACACCAACTGTTATTTATAAGAGCTACTTCTAAGTTATCTGTAATTGCGGCAGGTGGAACAGCTACTGTCATAATCTGGCCACAAACTTCCAACATTGCTTCATGAGGAAGTAAAAATACGTCCTCGTCTCGAGTATGAAATGTTCTAGAGCCAGCCTTATTAGGTTCGTTAGAATTTTCATCAAGATATTCAACGTATTCGAATTCTGTTACTGTGTCATAAGTTTCTGCTAAATCGAGATAATCTTTTACAGACATTTTTTTATTTATCAGGCTACACAAAATTATTGCAGTGTTGTTACTTTAGATATTAATTTTTGTATAATTTGTTCTCCTCGTGGTGATAAAAGTTTTTTTGTCGTTGTTATCATTGCTAGTTGAGTTTCTTTTGTTGGTGCGATTTCTGAAATAGCTTGTTTGATTGTCGGTATACCATGTTGTGGATTGCCTTTGATTTTATCAGCTATTTTTTGCCCCACGGCAGTTCCAGCAGCAGATGAAGCTCCAGCTGCAAAAGCTTTTTGATGCGTCAAGTGCAACTGGTGCAACTTTATGAGCTATTCCTGGAACATTTTCTATAATTTTAGCAAATATATTTCCCAAAAATCCTCCTACTATTTTTCTTCGATAAACTTTTTTTCTCTGTTTCATTATATCTGAGGTTGCATAATTTTACTTCCAAATCTTTCAGAAAATATGTTTACTGTTCACATAGATGTAAATAATAAGTAACAATTTCATTATTGAGATCTAACTGTCTTCCAGACTGATCTGTCAACTGCATATTTACTTGTTATTTGATTTTCAACGTTTAACGGATAATAAATAACCTGACGTGGACTAATTTGCATAAGAGATCCTGGTGGAACTTCTGGTGAAAAACTATATATCGTTCGTCCTTTACTACCTTTAGCTGAATAAGATCCAGATGCAATAGAGCAATTTACCAATATTGCGTTTACTTCAGTTATATTTACTAGCAGTTGGCCGTCATACGTTTCGGCATTATCATGGTTAAGAGCAGGATATACATAATTATAAAATCCTATCAGTGGTGCGATACTTGTTTGCGATACAAGACTAACTGTCATATCTTTTAATTTCATTCCTGCGCGTAACGTATTATAATTTGGTGTAAGCTCAAAATTATCAGCTATACCTTTATTTTTTGTTATAAGTTCTTTTATTATTTTATTTAGATCAGTGACATTATAAGCTCCTTGTGGAATTTTAATTGTTTTCCACGCGACAAATGGTGGAGTATGTATAGGAACAGTAAATGCAAATTCATCGTTAATTCCAGTTTTTACATTAGCCATAGCATGCCAACAAGTGCAGGAAATTAGTCCAATTTCATATTGTTTCTCACGATCTAGTTCTATTGGCAGAATATAATTTACTGAAAAATTTGTGCTATCTTTATCACATCGACTAGAGTCTAGTAATAATGTTGCTGACAATTTTTATATAAAATCGTTACACAAATTTATAAAATTAAATCGCTGCGATTAAATCAAATCGTGATGTAAAGTTCCGTATTCATCGGATGTTAATAAATTTTCTGATCTCAAATTATCAAGTATGTCCATAATTTCATTGTCAATTTCGGCACCAACATTTCCAGCTTCTTTTGATGATATCAATAGCATTAATCTGCCTATCATTTCAGTAACTGATGAAAATATTCTAACACCAGTTCCTTTTTTTTCAGCTAACCTTCTATCAAGTTCTTTATAATCATCAACCAATCGACTTAATTCAGTTTGTCTTTCAATAGGATCCATATCCCTTGGAACAACTGTATCAGCTTTCATACGTTCTTCATCTAGATATTTTGCCTCGGTACTCAAATTATGTTTAACATCTTTGTATCGGCCTTCTTTTATTCTACTAATAACTTTGATATAAAGATCAGCAATAATCCAATGTCAATATCTGTTAATACTACTGTGGTAGTTTTCATTTTCTAGTTTTACATCATCAAGATGTATCTTACTTTCTTCTTTTATTTTTTCTAGCTCTCCAATTTTTTCTTCGGATTTGTAATCATCTTTTATAACCTCTCGTACTCTCATAGCTTTAAAATTATTTTTTTCATTAAATTTTTTATACTCATTATCTTCTATTTTGCCATTTATATTTTCTAAATTAATGTCAAATCTTTCTTTGTCTTGAACATCTAATCCATGTTCTTTTCTCCATGCTTCTTTTTTAGCTTTTTCTTCAGCAAAAATATCTTCTCTCTCTCCTCTAAGTTCTTCTTGTTCTAACCTTCTCTCAATCGGTCCAACTACTGCTTCTTCTGCTAATCTTCGTTGAAGTTCCAGTGGATTGTTCAACAACCTTCTTAGTTCAGCTTGTCTTGCAGCAGGATCAGCGATATTTGCTACAAGTGCCTCAGCTAATCTTTTTTTCTCCACATCAGATCTCTCAGTAATTCTTCTAGCAGCTGTTTCTTGTTGTTCTTTAACTAGTCCAAGTAAACCTTTTTCCTGTAGTCGCTTAAGTTCTTCTTCTGATAATGGTTTAGTTTCAGGTTGTTTTCCAAGTAAAGCTTCAGTGACTGGTTTGAGAGCAGCGGCTGTTGTTTCCGCTGCAACCACTTGACCACATCATGCTTGCTGTACTTGCTGTTTAAATTTTGCCTGAGATTGTGCAAGTTTTTTTAGATTTTCTATATGTTTTCTGTACTTTGCGTGTCTTTCCATTAATTATATACTATTTTGTATAAAAATTATTGTAAATATTTTTCAATACAACATCGAAACATTTTACTCGTATCATTTGTTAGTTTATCAAACAAAAAAAAGTCGCATTTATTTGCCGTTGCTTTATGATATAATTCAATAAATTTATCTTTTGTTACATCGCCACATTGCTCGTTCGCAATATTTCTAAGATCGACATTGTCAAGTCCTGGAAATAATATAAAACAACCAGTATTTCGCCTAATAAATCTGTCAACATTATAAAAACCCTGGGTGAGATAAACAGAATTACATTTTTTATTTCGCGACAGTGAAAAATATGATCTTATTTTATTCATTTCCTCGTTGTTTAGCGAAATATCATCAAAAACAACTATCTTGTGTTCGGACAAATCAAGTTGATTAACTGGAATCAGTTCTTCTGGTTGTTTGATAATAAAAAAATCTTCGCCAGCCTCAAGATCATCACGAAGTTTGTTATTATAATTGTTAAGTAGCTCGTACTTATCTTGCTGAGGATTTATCGTATAAATATAAACACAATCGTAGTTAAAATTATCTCCTAGAAGTAAATTCATCAGCAAGTTTGTTTTTCCCGATCCAGTTCTTCCAACAATAAGATAATGACAATCTGGAAGTTCATTGTTATGTTTATGTTTCACCAAATGTTCTGTATCAACATTTAAGATCGATGATTTTGCCATTATTGTTATATAATTTTATGCTATATAAAAATTGTCAAGCGATAAATAAATAATGAGCTATTATACAAAATTTGGAACATTAGTAGAAGATTCATCAGCTGAAAGTACAACAATAACAGACGGTAAGGATGATTTATCAGGCTATCTAAAAAAATCCGGCGACACAATGACGTGAAATCTGTTTATGTCAAATCAACGAGTACTAGAGTTAGAAACAGATTATCCGCCAATAAATGTCGTTAATACACAAGCTGTTAGTTATGCACAACTTAAATTAGTCAACAATAATAAACTAGATAAATCTGGTGGAACTTTAAGTGGTAACTTAGATATGTCAGGAAAAAAAATTATAAATTTAGAGACCAGGTATCCGCCAGCAAACTTAAATCAAACTCAAGCGGTAAGTTATTTGCAGTTAAAGTATGTTGATGATAATAAACTTGATAAAATAGGTGCGACAGTTACAGGTAATATCAATATGTCAGGAAAAAAATTTATAGACATTGGAAACCCAGCTGCAGAATCAGAAGCAGCAACAAAACAATACGTCGATAATCAAGAATCTAAGTACGTATTAGTCAAAGGTGGTATAATGCGCGCATTTCTCAACATGAACAATAATGGTATTAATAATCTCAGAACACCAGAAACAGATTTTGACGCAGCAACAAAGAAATATGTAGACGATAAGGAAATTCCTATGACAACTTCATCAGCTACAATTAATAATGAAATGACTACACTAAATACTAATTTTACTAATCACATACAAACGTTCTTAAATTTTTGTAGAAATATAAACAAATCTATTAATGAATTTTTTGGAAGTCCAGCGGTTGTAGATATTAAACTCTCCGATATTAACACGAAACTCAACGACATTATTAACGGAATACCTAATATCATTGAAAAAACAAATCTAATAACAGATTTACTTACTAAAATTCCACATGGACGAATTGGAAGTTTCGCGTACGTAGTATTATTAGGATCAAAAACATGAACACCGCAAAGTAACACTATCAAACATGCCGCAAATGTAACTGGGCTATACAGGTTATCCTTGTACGGCGCTGATATTACTGCGTCTACTTCATCAGAACCGAATGTATATCATAATCCTGCACTGATGGTTATAAATAAGGATGCCGAAGGAACATTTCTACTGGAACCATCTGATAAAAGATTAACCAAAATGCATTTCTTTTGGTGTCTGGAATTTGTAACTAAAGCTGCTCAATTAATTACAATTGATTAAATGACAGTATAATAAATCAAACCCAGGGATGGCACTATTGTATAAAATCTGTAAACATATATTATATAAATGAAAAAACATATAGTTGATTTCAATCATATTTCAGAAAAAATTCCAAAACAAGATGTGGACGCTCTAATGCAATATTACAAATATTATCAAAAAAAACTTTGGTGTGTAAAAAAAATGTTACAAATACTATAACGAAATACTTAGAATGATATCATATTTGCCACTGTTAATGACTAGCTCTGGTATAATTTCAAGTGGCGCATCATTAAATCCGTTTTTGTTAATAATATCTGGTGTCGGTGTTTCTCTTGCAACAGCGTGTAAAAAATTGAGCCTCGTCTTGCGACTAAAAAAAAATGCTTGTAAAACAGCAAGCATCACCTATAAAAAATTACTTGATCAAATACGATCTTATTTGCGGGGTATAAAATATGATATGGACGATTTAATACGTGAGTTCCGTATTATTGACAGTATGTTAACAGATATTCTGCCAATGAGAGTCAGCAGATATGAAAAAGATTATCATAAAATATGGGTTACAACAGTAGATGTTTAATTTTGTATAGCTTTAGTAATATCATTATCAAATAAAATATCAACCATATTGTCAATAAATGTCATCACATCATCTGCCCAACCCGCTATTCTCATATCATTTTCAGTCGCGAATAGCCATACTGACCCATATTTTGGTGATATATGATATCCAACTTTTTTAATACAATCGCTTATTATTTTAGTTTCTATACCAGTATAACTTGAGGCTGCTCTAATCGAATTAAATCTCTTACAAAATTTGTTTGTCAGATCAAATCCAACATGTCGGGTTGACGTTGACGGATATCCCGTATTATATATAATATTTTCAATCTCTAATTAATTTTGTCTAAACTTTATAAATAATAACATTATTTTGCTGATAAGTATAAGAGACTGTAATAGTAGTATAGGTAGTTGAGTTGTTCCTATCTCAGGAAACCCCCCCACCCCCAAAACAAATTTTGTCAGAAATATGAAAGTCATCATTTTGAGCTAAAAAAGGCTGCTGACAAAATGTTAATGTATAACGTTTTGGAGGGGTAGGGGGTTTCCTGAGAGAGGAACCTCAACTACCTATACTACTACCATTCCTTGGATTGACAAAATTCAACTTCTTTCTGATGAACAAGAGCTTGTACATCAGTGGTGTAAAGAATGTGGAAATTAAACTCAATGGCAACCAATAGTTCTTCAAATCCGCAAAGTTCCATATTTTCGGGGGGGGGTACTGTAACTTTTGCTGGTGGCACTCCTCCTTTTACCAAAATGGGAGTCCTGGACTCCTCATTTTAAAATCCTAGCGATACCTTTGTATTAGACTGTCTCTTTTCGTAAACGAATGGGCAATTATATTCAGGAAAATATACAATTCATAGAAAGCAGAGTCTAAATATTACATTATTGAAGATCTAGCTTAAAAATGCAATTATGTAGGTCAGAAACATACCTGACAATGCTATGTTGTGGAATTCGAGAGACGCTGTATGGTCTAGGTTGTATTCTGAGTTCACTCATTTTTGTGAAAATACGAAGAAAAGAAAAAATGAAGCAAATACAACAATGCCTAATGTTACATCAAGTACACAGACAAATAATAAAAACTTACATTTGCCTATCAATGGACTGTTGTAATGAAGCTGTTAAGTTAGTGGTTACATATTAAGAAAACTCCTCTTTCAAAAACTAGATCACTTGAATGTTGGCTGTGTCGATTTGGTTGAAAAAAAGGGTTTGGTTCAATCATATACTGACTTGAATTCTTCAGTGTATTGTCTATGAACAGCTACGGTAAAGTTTTATTGGCAACAAAGAAATTTCGACGAACAGTATGATCTGAAAGATGTGCATTTGCTCTCATGTACATTGTACAGGGGTTGCTTCAAACAAATTTAGAAATTTTTTCAAGTGCCATTTTATAGTGAACTTACAAAATGGAAAAGAAAAATTTTTGATTAAGGATAGTTACTGTGGTATTGTTATGTATATATAATTTGCACTGTTTGTTTTTTGTTTCATTAGATGATATTGCAATGTAATATTTTATGTTGGATTTAACCTTCTCCAAACTCGAGCTTTTATTCTACTTGACCTGAATTATTTTTTTTTATTTCATTGTTAACAACTAATACATAGCTAAGATATTCTCTGTGTATATGGGTTTAATATCAGGATCATGTTTATTTGGGTCTGGGTCTAGGTTATTGGAATTCCCCAACAATTTACCTGGCGTACCTAACATAGTCCGGAGCCCCGGTGGCCGAGTGGTCTAAAGTGCTCACCATTACGGATCACTGCCATCTCACCTCTGTCTGCGTGGGTTCGAGTCTCGGGCTTGGCCAATGTGGGTACGTGAAAAAGCTTGCCATTAGCTTCTCTTGGGTTGGTGGTTCTTTCCGGGGTTTCCCCAGGTTCTTCCTCCACCACTGATACTGGCTGCCATGTATAGCCTATCTTGTACTGAAAAAATGGTGTTAAACCCTACAACAACAACTAACAACGTCCTGGTTATATATTATAATTTTAGTATGTTACGTGTAGGCTCGTACAAAAATAGCGAGAAAAGAGTGAAGCCAACAAGCTTTGTATTTTTTAACAAAATAATTTATTTCCCTAGAAAACAATGTAAAAATTGAAAACAGGACTTACGGTTTGTGAATATAATCCGAAATTTAATCCTAAGATTGAAAAATACAAGTCCTATCACTAAACAGTTCTAATAGAATCCGGGTTCGAATCTCAATGAAATTCCAATATGGAGGTGATGATGTCAGATGAGACCATTGTACTGGTGGTAACAGATCCTCGATTGAATCACAGTTTATGTTTCCGAACAGAACTCCAGAATAAATTTCCACTGAATTTCTTTCTCCCAGAACTTTTATAAAAAAAGTACACTTGTTTAGTTTTCTAGAGAATAAATTATTAAATTCCAAAAAACAGAAAAAACTTCAGAACAAGCGGGCATCAACAATATAAAACACCTTGTACCCTCAAGGTGTCAAGAATATGACTAAATGAAAAACTCTGAGACCGAGTATTAAAACCCAACAAAAACATCATTTCAGTTTCACGTGCTGGGTCACATGGTCTCTTAACATCAAATAGCTAAAAATAGTGCTAATGTAACACCTTTTGCATTCTATACAATCAGAATTTACTGGAAAAAATATCAAATCCCATGAAAATAATCATTACAATAAAATGTAATGAAACAAAATTAAAATAAAAAAGAACTTTAAAACTAACACACATGCAATTTAATTACATATACGTAACACTTCCCCCCATAAAGAAAAAGAAAGATTTATATAATAAAGCTTTCTTTTTATCATATGTAAATTATACGTGAGGTAAAACAAAATTACATAAGAAAATTCTTATGAATTACATAAAGTGTACATGAAAAAATAGTTCTACACATGGGAAAGTGCATCTTCAATCAAATTGTCTTTTCCTTTGATGTGCCTGATGTTAAGATTATATTCTTGCAAAAACAAACCCTACCTTAATAATCTTTGATTTCTATTTTTCATCTTGTTGATGAAAGTAAGGGGGTTGTGATCACTAAACACAACAACCGGAAAAGGAGCTGAGCTAATGTAAACTTCAAAATGCTGTAATGCCAATATTAAAGCCAAACATTCCTTCTCGATTGTTGAGTAATTTCTTTGGTGCTTATTTAATTTCTTTGAGAAATAGCACACTGGGTGATCAACGCCATTTCTATCTTCTTGAATCAATACTGCTCCAACCCCAACATCACTTGCATCCACAGATAATTTAAAAGATTGATTGAAATTTGGAGCTGTGAGAACCAGCGCACTTTTGGGTATGGCTTTAAATCTATCAAAAGCTTCCTGACATTTTTCAGTCCAAAGAAACTTGTTTTTCTTCCTTAACAAGTCTGTCAGGAGTTCAGCAATATTAGAAAAATTGGAACAAAACTTTCGATAGTATCCGGCCATACCCAAAAATCGCATCTGTTGCTTTTTACTGACAGTCACAGGGAAATCAGAGATAGCCTTGACCTTAGCATCGATAGGTTTAACTTGACCATGTCCCACAATATGTCCTAGAAAAATTACACAAACACAGCAGAACTCACTTTTAGATAAATTGATTGTCAAATTTGCATCAGTGAATCTTTCAAAGAATTTTTTAATCATGGCTAGATGTTCCTTCCAGGTAATGTTGTAGATGATGACATTGATGTAAGCATCACACTTATCTAGACCAGAGGTAATCATATTCATCAAGCGTTGAAAAGTACTTGGGGAACCCTTCATCCCGAACAGCATTACTTTATATTGATAGAGTCCATCTGGAGTCACAAATGCCAAAATTTCTTGCGCTCTTTCCGTTAGTGGAATTTGCCAAAATCCTTTCAGAAGGTCAAATTTGGTGATGTACTTGGCATTTCCAATTTTATCAATACAATCATCGATTCTTGGTAATGGAAATGAATCTGTTTTTGTCACACTGGTTACCTTCCTATAATCAGTGCACATACAAAAAGTTGTATCCGGTTTCGGAACAAGTATACATGGTGAACTCCATTCACTTTTACTGGGCTCTATAAAATCATTCTCCAGCAAATACTGAATTTCCTTTTTCAAGTATTCCTGTTTGAGAGGGTTCATCCTGTATGGGTGTTG